>VZTO01022273.1:1851-23733 GCA_013400615.1 Syrrhaptes paradoxus
CCTCCCCTCAAGCTTTCTTAATTGTGCAAAAAGCTCTCTGGGAAAAGCTCTCCTCCCATGCGTGTCCCCAGCCACGCGCCAGCATCCTTTCCGCGGAGGTGCCTCCTGGGTACAGCAGTCACGCGAGGCTGGAACAGCGCCAGACAGAGCTCCCCAAGGATTCCACCAGAGCATCCATTGCCTGAACCATCAGAGATCCCTAAAGACTAAACAAAAATAATAATAAAAAAACAACATGGAGCAATAAAACCAGAATCAACCCTAAAGGCTTTACCTGCTGCATGTAATCTCTCCAGAAACAACTTCTGTCATTCTAGCCACTTGCTGCATTTTAGAGTTTCAAAACCTCCAGTTTTACAAAAAAAACAGAACTTTCCCAAACAGCTGTTGTTTTATTCCAAGTTTTGGTTCGAAGCAGGCATTTTTCATTCATGACGACTCTAAATGCAAGGCAAGCCAGATTCAAGAAGGCACTTACTGAGGATGCTTCATCAAGGAGAATTACACCTTTAGACAAACCATCGCTTTGCTCTTATTACCTAATGCAGCACAAGTGATTTAAGAAAGACGGTGTGGAACTTTCAGTGCAGAAATTAATCTACTTTATGAGAGCAAATTGTTCTACGATTCTTTTCGGAAAGCATTTGCACAATAATTAAGCTAATACCTGCATCATCAACACCACAGCCCCTATTTTAGCCATAAAGTTGTTTCTCCTTTAACTGCCAATATTTCCCATTCTCACTTTGCAATTATTTATAACATAAAACAAACCCCAGTGTAATATTTGTGTATATACACACACAGGATTGTGACAACAAACCATAGAACAAAGCTTTCAGCAGCAGATTTCCCCGGGGGATTTGAGGCAGTAAGTATTTAGCATTTGACTCTTCCCCTTCTATCTTGATTACTAAATGTAACGGAATCATCTCCAAAAGCAGCCCTCCTTCTACACCTACAGTGCACTGCTACTAAGTTTTGCAAAGTTTTCTGCTTTTGAGTGAGGAAATAGGGCACCCCACTGTGCTGCTGCATACCTGGGTTCAGGCTTCCCTTTGGCAGCCTGAGAATCGAAGACAATAGCAAACTTTGGTATGTGCTGTACATCATGATAAAAATCATTGCCCAATTAAATAAGCAAGAGTATAAATCTATAAAAGTCACATACAAGACTTCAAGAAAACTCCACAGGTTTACCAAAACACCATGTTAATGGCACGAGATGGATTTGTAGCTGTGACAATCCTTAAGTTGGAAAGAAAGGTTTCTCGTATTTCCAGATAAAATCTGGAAGCGGTGGGTGATGTAGTACTCTAATTTCTGCTTGCAAGAGCAATCAAAACCCTATTCTAATAATACTTTGTATACAACAATAGAGAGCAAGATTTCTGAATAATTACTGGGAAAATTAAGGAATTTTAAAATATTCTAAAAAGCTTTTTTTTTTTCCTACATGAGCCCCCGAATCACTTTAAATTATTGCCTCATCTCTCCCATGATGCATGGCTTTCTCTTGGAAGCAAGAGACCCTGTACGTGCACTACAGATGCACTTAGCATATGTCACCCCTTGAGCTCAGCTGAGTTAAGCGCGTGTGTAACGGCACTAGAAGCAGCGGATGGGTTTTATTTACACTGCTGCAAGCTTTCTGAACACACCAGAAAGGCAGAGTTACGACCTGTGTGTAAGTAACTACAGGCAGTGTCCAGGGCAGCGGTGTGCAGAAGAGACCGACAGTGACAAGGGCAATTGAACAGAGCCTGGCGAGAGCAGAAGCAGCCAGACAAACCCATCAGTGCCAGGTCCCAGCTTTCACGTCCCATCATCTCCAGGCACCGGATGAATCATCCTGCCAGCAATGGGGCCCTTTAGAACACCCCAAGAGATGCTGTGGACCAGATGAAACTAAGAGCTGAGTATGGGGACAGAGTGGCTTAAGGAGCTTCCAAAGGTGACCAAACATCACCAGACTTGTCTCTGAGGCTGGAACTCCAAGGCAGGTTTCATGGGGGATGCGCCAGAGGCTGCAGACAACACTGGCACTGGTGGGAGTTCCACCCAAAAAAGCATTCAGGATCTCAATTTTTCAGCCAACATCTGTATTCAGAAACCAAATCCCAGAAGTTTTTAATGGAAGAAAGAGAATAAAAATCTAAAACTATTCAGAGAAGAGGCAGGAAAAAAGAGAAAAGATAACCTAGCAGCTGGGGCAGAGATCAGATGATGGACATACATGAGGCAATGAAGAAGAAACAAAATCAAAGAGTATCAGAGGTAGCAATCAAAATTCAGACTGATCACAATTCAGCCTCTCTGAAAAGGTCATGGTATTTCTTTTACATTTGTTTTTTTTTTCCTCTAGTTCTAATTTGCCTCTTTTCCTAATCTTCCATTATCTTGTTCTGTAACACAGCATCTCACTTGTTTTTTTCCAACATTTGTTTTGTACAGACCATGAAGGCTTGAATGCTGCTAGAGTACCCAAAAGAAAAACCCCACCCAGATACTTGGATTACTTGTAGGAAAATCATTGCACATAGTCCAGAATACAGTCACATATGCTCTTAAAATAAATCATAGAATCATAGAATGGTTTGGATTGGAAAGGAGCTTAAAGATCATCAAGTTCCAACCCCCCTGCCATGGGCAGGGACACCCTCCACTAGCCCAGGTTGCTCAAAGCCTCATCCAGCCTGGCCTTGAATATCTCCAGGGATGGGGCATCCACAGCCTCCCTGGGCAACCTGTTCCAGTGTCTCACCACTCTCATAATGAAAAATTTCTTCCTAATGTCTAGTCTAAATTTACCCTCTTTTAGCTTATACCCATTACCCCTTGTTCTCTCACTACACTCCCTGATAAATAAACCAATCCATCCACTAGACCAAATGGATGTTTAAGAAAGACTATGAGCAGCATTTAGCTAAGCCAAGCAGAGATTAAAAAAAAATATTGAAGTTCACAGACCTACATTAACTTTGCAATAGGCTGAATTGGTTGCTCAGATGGATTATTCCTCTTGGGATTCTTCAGTGGGTGTGCTTGGATCTGGAGAGGATTTCCAGAATTGTAATTGGGGCTTTAATGCCTTTTCTGGCTTAAGCCAACCTCCTTTGTCCTTCACGGGTCCCAGCATCACCCGCTACTCATTTAAATGAGCACTTGACCTGTCTTTACTCTGTAATCAAGGGCAGCACAGGAATCAGAATGAACCAGGGCTGCTCACTAGCCTTCTGTAATTTAATTTAGCTCAGTAGTATGACAAAAGGAAAGCCGTGGAATCAGTACTAACAATACAAAGTCTGAGGCCACTGGTGGTTGTTTTGGTTTCTTAAATTCAACCTCTGAAGAACAGTTTCCAGATAGGAAAATTAAAGCATGTCAACATCATAGCAATGGGACTATTTCCCCAAATGCTGAAGGAAGGAGAGAAAGAAAAGAAGAAAACATAAGAGAATCATTAATTTTTGAGCTTAAGCACAATGTAAGCATCCACTTGCATGCAGGTAAACAACGAGGCAGAGAAGTGCAGCTTTGGCAATTTCTGGGTTGCAAATAGCACATGGCTGTGCTCACCCGAGTGGCAAAAGACGAGCTCTGGACAGACTCCACAGTTCCTTTACTGCCCCGATATAAAAAGATAAACTTATTCCCCTTAACTTCAACTCTGCTTGATGCTGAAGGGAAAAAAGACTTTATTGTACTTGCAAACCAAAGTAATTGTCGTCCACTGCTCACAAGCTTGATGTGCTTTTAGCTTAAGGAAAGTCTGTGTGAATGGACCATAATACCAGAAAGGAAAGGAATAACAACATGTGGGGGTTTTGCTGAGGGAGGGAAGAGGCATCTGTGTTAGAACTTCTTATCGCTTACTTAACTGTCCCAGCTGAGACCAGGACATTCTGCAAGATGGCAGCTGAAAGGATGAGTTACTGCTGGGAGCATTCCCTGGGAAAACATTGCATGAAAGCTGGTGCCACATCTCCTCGATTGCTCACAGAGCAGCCAGGTACCCAGCTGTGCACTATTGATTCAAATACTTGTTGGAGTACAAAAGGGAGGAGATGCCCTGCAGCCCCCCCTGCTGCTACAGTTAATGATACCCCAGGTCCCACCACAACCAGGGCAGGGCAAGGGGAGAGCGCTGCTGGGATGGGACTGGAGCAGCCGGGGAGAAGAGAGGAAGGACATGGGGGATGGCACATCCTCAGCATTAAATTATTTTGCTGTAGCTTTATCCGTGAACAGAAATATGATTGAAAAGACCCAGTTTACAGTGATGTTTCATGCAGGATAGCCTGTGCCACACCATAAGTGTGAGGAGCAGCAGCACAGTAACCCTGGGGCAACAGGACCCACATGGCCACCAGTACCTCCCCAAGGACCTCCCATGCTGTTCAGTCCCAGCCCCATTTCTCTCCTTGTTCACAACTCATGTTTTCAGTTAGGTACAGACACAGAGAGCCCACAGCCTGAGAACTGCTGGTCTCATAAAACTATCTGCACTCTGCAGAGATCATTAGCAACACACATCAGCTTTTCTGATGGTCTTTACAGCAAGCAGTGATACAGAAAGCAGAGAGAACAGTTCTATGGGTTTCTCCCTCCCTGCCCCCTCCTTAAAAGCAATTTTTTCCACTGACAAGGCACACAGTGAAGTTACAGATGTTTTCTTGCTGCTAAGAGCAGCAGTTCCACCTTTGCTATGGGACATCTCTGTGAAAATTACATTTTTCATCTTCATTTTTAAACTGTTATTAATTCAGCATTTCTGCCCCACATACTAAATTATTGCAGGAAGCCCCAAAGCTAGCCTGCCCGTTATATTCGGGGTGCAGCCATGACGACGGACAGCACTGTGGCTGTATCTGCAGAGAGGAATTCCACCGCAGAGGAACTGCGTGACCCAAGGGCAGACCTGTCTCCCCAGGAGACACATAGCGATGCTGGAATTGTGCAACAAAACCCAGAGCCCCTCAACACAGCTTGCAAGTCACTCACCAAGAGAAGTGTTTCAGCAGTGACTTCTTGTTTGCAGAAAAAAAAAAAAATCCCCCACTGTTTTGCTAGATCACAGACCCCTTTCAGGCACAAGGATGTAGCTGCTTCCAAAACCTTCGCTGTGTTGATTATACAGAACACTCAGCTCCAGGTCTGCCTGTGCATGAACTATCACCCTATTAGGAGCAAGCAGATAAGACTCCAAAACATGCAGCATGCCATACTTTGAGTGCCATCTTCTGGCAAAGAGCATTGCATGCCTGCATCCATACACCGAGCCTTCGTACGATACCGGTGACATCTTGACACTGGTTGAGCAGCTAATCGCCTCTTGCTATCTTGGCCAAGATTTCTGCTTAGGTAAGCACGTGGTGGTTTCCCTTTATCAGGTTAGCACTTACCTTCGTGAGAAATGGCTTCTTGGCTATTTAGGAATATACCAGCTCCAGGTCTTCCCCACTATCAGCCTGGTTTTAATTAACCTTGAAATCTTCGAGCTATCTTTTTCTTATAATAGATGCATCAGGATTTTTCTTCATAAATATCACCATGACGAAACCCCTGGATGGAAGCCCAGGACAGACAGTGCCTGGTCCGAAGGGGCACTGCACAATGCCAAATGAGTCCGGCTCTTTCAGCCTGGAGATTTTCTGCCAGATAATTGCTGGTATTTCTGTGAGATGGAGAGCTCAGAGAGATGAGCTCAAGGATCAAGATTTTCTGGAGCTGAATTTTACTAACAGCGTACGTGGTGAGATTTTTAACTCTTTTCTACCAGATCACATCTCTGAATCCAGGAACACCAAGTTCCCACTTTAAACCAAAGGATTTATGCACTTGTCAGTGAAAGACTTCACATCTAAATAGCCCCTGCTCTTGTGTAGCATTCAGCAGCACTCCTAATCCAAATTTTGTCAAATAGCCCTGAAGAGAGGCTTTTCCTCCACATTACCTGAGGGATCTGCAAAAGCCTTCCAATTGCATTTTTAACCACTGTGTCACCAATATCCAAGGAAGATTCAGGAATTTCCAATTCTTGCAGTTAGCAATGCCACATGGAACTGAACTAATTAAACTTCTCTAATGAAGCCACTGGGCTCAGATGGGAAATTGCTAGCAAGCCTATTTTCAGGCCTTTTTAGAATCAAAATTGCATCAAGCCTTCTTCAACCATCCATTTCTGTTCAAACACACAAATGCAGCAGCTTGGTGCCACCTCCCTGCGACCGCTTTCCCCTGGGGCCATTCCTGCACTGCCTGTAGAGTGAATTCCTGCTCTCCAATAAAGGCTGGTTTGAATTTCATTATTTTGGTTGCTTTATTTTGACCTTCCCTACTAAAAAGCCACAGATTTGTTTCCAAATCTAGTGTTCACTGTGCCAACTTAACACAATGAAATCCCCTAGTCCGTACAGACAGGAAGGGGACACATTTGCAGACAGAATTTGAAGTGAATTTGTTCTAAAGAGCAAGACAACTTGTTCTAATAACTCCCAAACACAAGTTATGACATTAGCTGTATGAGCTTCCTAATTTAAGGCAGGAAATAACTGTTGTTAGAAAGACGCTTGATGAAAGAAGAGACAAATGGGCTAATTAGGTTAATACCTTTTCTTAAAGCGACTTCTCAGCACATGGAGATTTTTATGTCCATTACCTCAGCTAGAAGGCTGACATCAAGCTTCCTGGCTAGCCTCCCCCTCTCTGCCCTCACGCTGCTATCAGAGTATTTTTGAAAGACCATATGCTTACTGCTAACCGAGCAGGTTTTGTGGAGTAAAAAGGTCATTTATTCTCGCCTTTGCTGTGCCAGGGAAGCATCACGCTGGCAATGTAGGATACTGCTTCATGCAGACACCTGTCTAGAAGCAGGGGAGGTGCGAAATAACCACCTCGTCTCCTTCCCAAACTTCTCCAGACATTACCGTGATACCTCAAGGCACCACAGAGCACGATGGTCTCTGGCTCTCCCCCCTCCCCTTATACACCTGATTCTGCTACAAAGGGGTCTGTAGTGGAGGCTGGCATTCCTCTTAGTAGTAGTACCCTAGGAGAGAACATGAAGCTGTGAAATTCCCCCTTTCTCAGCCACCAAGAGGTCTAAAGAGAAAAGGGTTGCCTGCAATCAGTCACTGTCTCCAGAGCAAGTCTGCTGGGAGATTCCGTGCTACTGAAGGTGAAAGAGCAGGACTGGGGGAAGACAAGACCCAAAGAGATCATACATTTGCTGCAGATGCCAATAATTTCATGCAAGATACACACACAAACCATTTTTCTGCATTTGTCTGCACCGAGATACATCCCTGAGAAGGGTTTAGTTTAAAGTCCCATCTGCACCTACTTCCCATGGGCTTATGCCCTTCACCAGCTAAAGGACTGTCCTGGCCAAAGCCCTGGTTTATATCACCCATTGAAAGCACTTGGCTTCCCCATATGCTTCTCCAATGAGACCAACACAGAGCAATTCCTCTTAGCATCTACCCTGTCACTGAATTTGATTACCTGCTGGTTTAATTTGGCAAACTGTTAATCTGAATCCACTGATTTATAGATTCAGTTTTAATAGCAGCCTTTGCTGCATTATTCCATTCTGGTAGTTTAGTCAAATTGTACTGGATTAGTTTAGCAACATGCCTCTTAATTTTATATTTATTTGCTCATCTTTTTAATACAACTTGTAAGTACATATGACTGGTTATTTTATCAAAGCATAACCCGGTTCATAAATCTAAAGTGAAGGGCGATTTAAACTAGGTTATTAACAATACTGAACTCAAATCAGACATGACAAAAGCTGGGAAGACACGCAAGCCTTCCCCTCCTTCTTCCCTTTCCATGCTCACTTTCTCCTCCCCATCACTCCCTAGTAGCTTATGCAACTGGGAATACAACTTGTTGCACGTCCACGCAATGTATGTCAACCTACTTAGGGAGCAGATGAATGCAGGAATACTAAACACTGTGCAGCTGGCTGTGCCCTACACGTGGGGCTCCCATGCCATGGCCTCAGCCCATGGGTCCCACATCCCAGGAGCTGCAGCAGCAGGAAGAGCTCACCATAGCCAACCTCGGGTCACTGAAAAACTGTGGGATACCCCCTACCTGCTCTGTGAACAGAATGGCACCAAGAAGAGGCACTGGACAGCTTCATCTTGTGCCTCATGCTTCCAGCTACTGCAGTTTAACTAGACTCATTTTTTTTTAGCCCAGCTTGTTCCATAAGCATAAAAAGAATGAGTCTGAGTTTGTCCAAAATAAGTAATCAAAAGGGAGAGTTCTCTCATAATTTGCATCATTACCTCTGTCTGCTGCTGCATCTTTGCTGACAGCTTATTTTTATGTGCTGAAAACCAGCTTAGAAGTCTTTCAAAACAGAGCAACACTCTTGCTGCTATGGCTACTGGGTCTTGGAGCTTAGTAAGAGGCAAAGAAAAAAATACACGTGCAAGCATTGGAGGTCACTATCTTATTTCCAAGCCAGCAAGCACCATGAACTAACTGCATCCCTACTTTCCAAAAGCGAGAGCCATTTTCAGGTTATCTCTCAAATTTAATCAACATCAAAGTACTTCCTGGAGCTGAGGGCAAGTCAGCATGCTCACTGGTTGAGGGAACATGGATTTCCTGGCAGTTAAGCCATATCAGAATGATTCAGGATCCAGCATCTGACCCAGGATGTACCATGCTGGTTTTATACTATAAGGTGTTCCCATGCACACGTACCAGGCAAATCGCATCTTAGTCCTTAGCAGCGACCTTCCCTTGGCCAAAGGTAAGGCATGAGCAACACACAGTTTCTCTTGCTGATTCCCAGACTTGGGACACCTAAGCAAGCAATAACATTTCTCCTTCCCTACAGATGCAACCCAGTAATAAAAAAAACACACAACCAAAACCAAACAAAGCAGGACTCACTTTTTTTCCACCAAGGTCCCTTCTGTCCCAGCAGCCTTGCAGCAACAGGAGAGCTTCCCTTCTTCTCTCACCTTCACCCACTCCTCTCGCCAGCCCCATCCTCCCCTCCCACAGCTGCCTCTCATCAGCACTTAACCTTCATCCACAGCAAGGCCAATGCTCTCCCTTCCCCCAGCAGGCTGGGCTCCTCGTTACTGGCTGCACCAGGTGATTTCACTAATTACCCCCTTCCAGCAGACAGGCCCAGCCCTCCTGCAGGTACAGCGATGCTCCTGGGCATTGAGAGGGGGAATGTGCTCACTTGGCACTGTTTCATTTGAGAAAATGATTCTATGATTCTAAAACGGGGCTCCTTCAGCCTGCTCACTTTTTTATCCTTTGCAACAATGGGAAGTCACTGAGCTTCTTAGATGAAAGGCTCTCCTCTAAGTGCAAATTATTAATGAATTTCTATCTTGGCTCCTTGACAGAAGAATGTACCTTGCAGCGTGTTATCTTTGCAACCACGCACCCCCAGCACTCAGCGATTCCCTTCCCTGGCAAGGAAGGCACGTTGCCAAGAGTGATGTTCAGAGAAGCTCTCTGCGCCCGATCCCACTGCCTTTGTAACTGCAGCACAGCAAGGCTTAAGAAATGTAAATCCTGGCATTTGACCCAACGTGAATTTCTCAAATAAATGATATTTCCCAGCCTGGTGGTTTCCTCCCTGCTGAGATGATCATTTATGGCGGCTCAGTCAGAATTGGGCTTTGACGGAATTTTTGGTCAGTGGAAGATAAATTGAAAAATTCCAGTATCTGCCTCTTTCTCTGAAGCACCGTGTTCTGCAGCTTCAGAAAAATTAAACGCAAAGGCAGGGCTGAGGTTTTGCCTTTCTTTAATCCCCTCTGATGTCTCTTCACATACAGCCTGTCTTCCTTTGCAAAGACCACACAATTTTGAAGACATGCTCCTGTTCAGCCACGAGTTACAGGAGTCAAAATCAATGGCCCCTTCCACACTTCCTCAGGGCTTAAGACCTACAAAGAGCCCAGGGAAGCACAGTGCCAGGATTTCCAGGAAAGCGAGCGAGCCTCTCTGCAGCTCAGCCAGCCCGGGCCTGGGCAGCACGTACGGACAGCAGCAGGAGATGCTCTCTCTGCTCTGTTTGAAGCAACGTCCTGAAGAGCCAGGCTGGCAGGTGCAAGTGAAGGAAATATCAAGACACATGAAACAGTTCCTGGTGCCGAGGAAGAGAGCAGGCGGTGCCAGGAGAGGCAGGCATTGCCCCCATCCCGTCCATGGCTCCGGAGCATTCCTGGTAGCCTGATCGTTTCCCACTTTCACGGCAGGGACAGACAAACCCCTCCTGGGAAGTATGCTAATTCAGTTCTATCATTTGGCAAAGCAGCTTTAAAACTCTTCCTAAACAGTCAGGGACTTCTCATATATACTGAATCAAAAGTCCAGGCTCCTGGCTGCTGCCAAGTAGCATGGCTCTACCAGATGGCTTCAATGGAGACGCACAGATTTACAGCAGGTAAATGCTGTGTGCAGACAAAAATGCTGTAGCTGTGACTAATGAAATAGTTGAAGTAGGGCCTTGGGAGTGGAGAGGCTTCTGGAGCCCTCCTCCCCCAACCATCACAGGCCTTGCATCATACAGGAGTGTGTCTTTCAACACAATTTTACATCACTCTTTTTGAAAAGGAATTGCAAAATTATTTATCATGGGAAACTTTGATTTTTTCCCCACTGTTAATTTCAATGAAGATATGTTTTTCCTTCTTGAAAAAAAGCACTTGAACTTTTGGAGAGGAAGTGAATTAGAAATAATGTTTTCATTCACTGTGGGATCCTTTTCCTAGACAATGCGGTGAGATAACAACACCAAGACAGACGTGCACTTGTCATCATGAAAATACAGAGCAAGACGAATTCTTCTCACTAAGTTTTCTCTCAGCAGCCAACTGTTCACGTTAGATGGAGATACCCTTTTCTCTTCTGATGCTATAAAGCCTCAGCTGCCAAAAGCACAGAGCAAAGTCAGGGTGCAAGGACTAGAAGCAGTGATTTAGTAATGACCCCCTTCCCCTCCAGCCAGTGCTGTACCAGTACACCCAGAAGCACTGGGTTACTGGGGGTGCCATCCTTCACGTGCGGTAACAGGGGCTGTCCAGCACATTAACAGCCTTCTTAAAAATGCACTTTGAATACATTCTGTTCTACCACGGCATATTATGTTTGCTCCATACTATCTTTCCTATTCCTCTGCTGTTGCATTTTGCAGCTCGGTGGTGTAAATGCCTTTTTCACCTCAGAGCCACCTGCGTCTTCCTAGGAAGATATACTGGTCCCTGGGGTATGGCTGATACATCACTGTGCTTAGCTTGTAAAGTAGCTCGGGATCCTTTGGGATACAGAGTGCTTTGTACATGTCAGTTGTGATTCACTGAAACTTGCTTCCATCTGAACCTACTGTATCAATCAGAGAAGCAACATAATTAATTATGACTGGGCTGCACGACAGTTGCACACATCAGAAGCAAGAGTCCTGGAGTTGCTCGTGCTGATGGTAGGCATGAAGATGACCAAGATGAATAGTGACACTGCCATGAACTGTGCCTGACTGCTATCTTCTCCTGCCATCCATCATCATCACCACATAGTGGGTGGGAAGGGGAAGCGGTTCACAAAAGAAGGGTCAGAGCAGTGAAAAACTTTCATACATCTTTATCCTCCTCTCTTCAGAAAGCAGCTTAAATTTTGTTTCAGCTGTAGGGCAGTGGATGCAGGACTTCAACACAGAAACGACAGAAGGAGCCCCCTCCCCTCAGAGAAGAGAGGTGAATGTCAAGCCATGTAAAGCATTTTAATTACAATTCGTATAACATGTATAAATAAATATTACATTCTTTCAGTCTACAATGCATACTAGGCATATCTTGTTAAAACGTCCATCTATGTTACTGGGTGGCAGGATTGATTTTGTCCAAGTAAAAAAACCAAACTACTGAGTTTAGTAATAAAAAAAAAAAATACATGGTAAAGAAAGGACAATGCAAGTGCTTCTGGCTAACGGTCAGGACATAATACTGCTTTCCAAAAGGCTTGATATACTAATCTTCCTTTCAGTTACAAAAGATTTTGGATGACAGTGGTTTCCTCATTGTATAGATTTTGATCTGCATCCTCCGTTAGTGTAACTTGGCCCTGAGTCACCACAGTTCTGCCAGCTTACACAACCAATCTAGGGCTCTGGTTTGTATTTGCTCCAGATTTATTACTGGTCTTGTATTTGTTTATCCAAAACATCAGCTTTACAATCTAGTCTAAAATTTTCAGTCTTGGCTGGTCCAATGGAAAAAAAAAATCTATAAAATAGCTCCAGATATTTCTTGATCTTCAGCAATATTTCCCTCCCTTCCAACAGTCTGCTCAGAGGCCAGCTCTCCCTGTACAAGGAAATAAAAATCTGGGGACAATCAGTGTCTTTCTGTCCATTCTTCTTCTAGCTTTCAGAGCTTGATGAGAGCTGGTGACATCAGAATAAACAGAAAATTACAGAACAAAATTATGAATTCGCAGACTTGGTAAAAACCAAAATTCAGGCTGTACATATTTGGCCTGTGATGGTCTCAGTTCCAGGTACATTTCCAATGCACCAGTGGGGCACTCCCATTGTTTGTTACTTCTAGAAGCTAACATAAAACAGCACCTTCTTCCCTTGGTGAAACATGGGAACTTTGGTTATGGAGATTTAAAAAAACAACTAAATAATCCAAATCTGAAAGTAAAATGACTACTACTTCCGAACAGAATGTATTTCAAGATAGTGTGAAACAATGGAGGCTTAGGCTTTCAGAAGAGACATCACATGGAAATTATTAGTCAGTATTTATCCCCTGAATCCTTTAAATGACAGGAGATCATTTATACTCAACTAAGAAACAAAATGTTCTTGGTCCAATGTGAACTTAGTAAATTTAAAATTTTCCTGGTTTTAAGATATTTATAAGAGCGAAAATTATTCTGTTTCAATTTACAAGACAAATAGGAAAGTTAAAATAAAAATACCAGGTAATTTCTTCCTCCTTCATATGTAATGCCAAAGACACATCTTCACTTCAAATTAAGGGAAAAAAAACGGCTTGGGTAACAATCTAGAAGGTCTCCTTGTGGGTCATATGTCCATAATTCTGATGTTTTATTAGAAATACAGACAAGTTATTGTTCGTCTCTTGCTTATTCTTTTTATACTCTTATATTCCCTCTTTTCTTTTTACAAATATTTTTGGTACTTTGAAACATTACCATCATGATTATTTGTATGACCCATAAAACAAATTTTCACAACCTCATCTTGCCCAGTTCACACTGACCATACCATTTCCTTGCTCCTTTCTGCTATTTATATTCCACTTCCTAAATCCATGAGTAGCAGAATAACCGCTGGAAAAAACAAAACAAAGTGAAAAATAAAAACAAACCATGGACAGTTTGGCAAATTTCTTTCCCTGATTATAAAAACTGCCCCATCATTTCTCCTGGTGATTCCTTCCCCTCCCCTTCTTCTGTCCCAATATATACTGTAGAACTGAAGGCAGCAAGGTGTAGTTAAACCCAAAAAACCAGCAAGGAGCTACACTTTGTCTTTGAACTTCTCCATGTAGTTTCGTATCTCTTTGGAGTCCCCCAGGTCCATATCCTGGCACACCCACTTAATGTCATCGTCATTGCTACTTAGGATTGAGTTGACAGTAGGACAACCGTCATCAGGTGGGATGGTAGTGAATGTCGTGAATTTTACCCGCTTCCGTTTAGACGTCGGCGAATGTAAAGGTTCAGTTTTCTGTTCCTTTCCCAGCTTGCCCCCTGAGTCAGCACACCTGTGAACCTGGCTCTGAATGTTCTTCTGAGCGCTGCCATTGAGGAGCTGGTTGCTCTCCTCACAACCCGAGCCTCGGTCGATAATAGTCGTGTGCTCATCCTGCTGAGGTGATGCATCCACTGTGTTCTCCAGCAGTTCTGCTTCATTTCCCAGCCAGACCCAGTCATGGGAATGGGTCATGGTGGCCTGTCCTTCCACCAGAACCTGCTTGTGACGGTACTTCAGTGCAAATGTTGCACAGTTTATTAGGAAGACTAAAATTGCCAGGCAGAAGACCCCTAGCAGAGCATACATCCCGATCTCCAAATCGCTAAGGCCCCTTGGTGTCTGCACCAGGTCATTTTCCTCCATGCCTGCATTGCCTTTTGGGAGATCTACTTGAGCAGGGAAGTTGGTGAAGTCTATAGGAATGTTCTGCAGCTGGCTATCGTCCGAGAGTTTGCCACCATCCAGCCTATTGTTTTTAATAACTTTATTTTTTATTACGGATTTTGCAGTGGTGCTAACTTTCCTGATGGCACCTTCCTCTCGCTCTGCTGAAGAGCTACCATAATATCGTCCATCCTGACCATACCGTTCCTGATCTGACACTTTGTGTCGCCGGTCACTAGCATGGTTTTCAATCTCATCAGCATCATAATCTCCACCTGTATTGGAGTCAGCATCATTCTGGCCAAACTTGACTTTGATATTGCCGTTCCCCACAGCCAGGACACTTTTCCTCTTGGACTTTTGGCATGTTTCAGAAATCATCATGTCCACCTTGATTAACGTGCCCTGACCTTCACCTTCTGCTGCCACAACGGGCCATTTTAAGGCAGTGTTCTGGTGGACTGAGACAACAGCTTCGTCTAATGATACGGCAGAAAGGGAGAAGTCCTTAGAGTCGTAAATGTCCAACGGAGTAACGGAGCCATCACTGAACTGAATCCAGGTGCTTACTACAGCTTCCTGAAAGGAAAGGGATATGGTTAAAGACAGGGTCTTAAATAAAACAGCTCAACCCATTGCAGCTCATCAGTCTCTCAGTTCCGAATGGCAGCTGGAGGAAATAGAAGACAATGGTTCTGCACTGCAGTTACGGCAAACCAAGCTTCAACTGATGGGGCAGAAAATTGGTCATATTTTTCACTAAAGGTTCCACTGTTATCTTTCCTGCAAATGTTTTGCAAAAGAACATAAAAAATAATTGATATGAGATGTCTGTAATACCAAAGTACCCATTAACAAGCTACAATTTACATGATTTATAAAGAAAGTCATTGCTGTCATACAAAAGCGGAGACAAACCAGAAAAATTACCAGAGGCGCTTGACAGAACACTTATTTTCCTCATGTTCCCCATGCACAGGTGTCACAGGGAGCTGTCAAATTAAACAAGGCATAAATATCTTAGCAGGAATAAGGAGCTACCACAGTATCTTGGAAATCGAGCAGAAGATTCACCCGAAAGAAAAAGACTCACGGAACAATTGCCATTTTGCTGGCAAAAGGTTTGTTTTAAGTAAAACACACTTTATCCTTGAGTTAATTAAAAAGTCCACCGCATTTCTGTATCAAGGAGAGGAGGATGGGGAGTCTGGTATTATCTCTACGATAAAAATTCAAATGGCCTGGATTTAATTGGACTGTCTTTGTTCTCTGCAGGTAGCGCTGTTAGAAGTCATCATTTAGAAGCAAACACAAAGCTAGAGGTCAGCTCTTTGCCATTTGAAATCCCATCCAGATGATATAGATATTTACTTCTCCACGTCTCAGTAGCTTGCTTTGCAGGAGATTTCTTTATTTTTTCATTTGTTCTGTGTCTTGCCTGTTTAGCCAGGAGACATGCAGGCAGATTGCTGGAGTGCAACTTCACACGAAACCAAAGTTCTTTTCTTCCCAGACTTCAACCGCAGATGGTCCTAATAACTTTACACTTGGGTACCTCAGAACAACTGCCTCGAAAATCACTACTGGGGAAAAACATCGCCGCCCTCTTAACGTCCAGTCATAATACAAATTTACAACCTAATATGGTTTTCCATTGGACACAATTTGTTACGCTATGGCTATAAACAAAGGGAATTGCTACCCTTCTGGTTAAATTTAAAGCTTTTCAATGAAAACAGCAAGGGGCATTTAGCTGTGCAGAAGGTTGGACTATGCTGAATATTTGATTTCCAAAGTGCTATCAGGAAGTTCTTGAGGGACTGAAAGAAGAAAAATAGGTCGTGGCACAACAGGAAAGAAGGCGAAGTTCTTGGTGATTCAAATGCACTTCAAACAGCTGAAATGGAGCCAGAGCAGCTCCGAAGCTGGGAAGGGGGAACTGCGTAAGGAAATTAAACCAGCTGATCTTTCATTAGAGAAACAGCACTGAAACGGCTGAACAGACAGAAGCATAAAGCTGCAGGGCACAGCTTAAATTTATAGCATAGAAATCTACAGTAGAGCAAAATAAGTCATGGGAAAGTAAAGGATAGAATGGTGTGGGTTGGAAAGAACCTTAAAGATCATCAAGTTCCAACCCCCCTGCCATGGGCAGGGACACCCTCCACTAGCCCAGGTTGCTCAAAGCCTCACCTTGAACACCTCCAGGGATGTTTAGGTGGGTAAAACGAACGGGAAATCACCAGAGTGAAGAAGTAACATGGCACTAATGGAAACTAATGGTGCCTGAGGAGTTCCGTATGGCCTGACCTGGAATGCTTCAAACCCTGCCGTGAGTCACTACAAACACTGCTGTTTGCTGGCTATGGCTGTTCCACCGAGATAAAACAAGGGGGCTCACTCTCCAAAGGCACCCTGAATGAAGGAAGCAGAGCAGGTTTGGAAGTTCAGTAGAAAGCCCATCATACAGAGATCTAATGAGTCCCACTGTGCTGGGATTCGCATGAGTTCCCTGTGAAAATCTGGGAGCCACAGTGATGCTTATTTTGCCCTCTAAAGCATTATACAGCTTCTGAAGGTCTTCTTATCTTAGGATGTTCCACTGAGCCCATCTGGAGCGTCACAGTCAGTGATTACAAGGTGTCCTTCAATACCTCCTCAAAAAGCTGGGGTCAGCTTGATACCGGGGCTTGCTATCTTGTATTCTCCAAGCAAAAAACGGGGAAGTGTGTGTAGGACTGGTTGCATGTTAGAGAATTCTACTGCTTAGAAACACCAGTGTGAGGACTGACCAGTATATTTGATTTTATTCCATGCCCAGAATAAAGAGCCCTTTTAATGGTCCTCATTCAATAAAGCACAAATAAAAGTATTTGTGAATAAGCCCTCAGTTGCTGGGGTCAGCTGCAATAGTCCTGGCGTGAGGGAGGCCACCAAAGGAAAGAAACGGATGGCTGGAAGGCTCTGCAGAAAACAAAAACATCCATCCCTCAAATAAGGGCCAGGGAATACTGCTCTCAGCAGCTTCTATTAGACCAGCTCTGATTGTTCTGTCTGGGGACTTGAATGCTGAAATGCATTTCCCTAGCAATTTTATCACATGAAATATCAAAGTATTACATGTGCACTTATTCTTAAGCCTGTGGCTCGTGTAGTAAAAATTGGGTTTGATCGTCATGATGTGGAAATGAAAGGCAGCCAAGACTCAGATCTTAATTCAAACCATGCATTCCCCTACTGTGTATTTCTTTCTCTCCTTTTTGTCCAATCTGCTAATGTGACATTCCTTTCCAGTGGGAATTTGCTTGTACTTGCAAGGGAAGAATTCCGATTCTTATCTAACAATACATCCTTTCTCCCTTTCCCATGCTACTTAATTCCTTTGTCATACTTGTGAGCCACTACATTGCTCTGTCAGTTTAAAGACACAAATACAATTTATGTGTAATTTATAGTGCCAGAATGGGGTAACGAATCCACACCATAAAAATACTCCTAATATCTGTTACTTAACTGAGATGCCAGTGAACTCCCAGAACGAGTTTGCATGAAGGACATAAGCTAAAACAGGACAGTACCATGTCAATCCAAAAGGCAGGGACATGCACCAACTCCAGCTTGCTGCCCTGATTCAGGCAGTGCTGAGCTCCCTCACCTCTTATCAGAGTGAGAGCTGACACCTTGGAAGACATCCCCTGAGGTTACATATGACCTCAGAGCTTGGGTCTCGTCACTGATGTCAACCGGAGTACACGTGTGAAAGAGAAGAACTTGGCCTTCAGAAAGCACTAACATTGCTTTTTTTTTTCCCTTAGAAAACATCTGCAATTTTCCAGTAGCACTGAGAGATATATAGTAACACAGAGAGATCTATTAATACACACAGCTATTTGTTAAAGGCTTTTTCCTTCCTTCATTCTATCCACTCTCCCATTTCAGTTCATTAGACCACATGCAATCGCCTACAGGGATGAAAAAGCGATGATGCGACTGCGAGTTTCCCTGCAGAGACAGCTGAAATGTAAGGGTCCTTGAAGCTCACTCAGATTAGAAAACACTTAAAAAACTGTAAGCTTTCTTTTATTTACATTTTGGAGAAGCTTTTAAGATGGCAGTGTTGATTTTAACAACCGTCAACAAGCCAAATGGAACAGCTTTCCTACCTGAGCAGATGGCCGCTAAAAATAGACCACTCACAGCTACAGTTTCCAAATTTTCAGAAGATATTTCAGCTTTGATATTTAAAAGCTGGTCAACCTGTATTTATTTTTAGGCATCTAAACCATCAATCCACTTTTCTGTGCCAGTGACCTCCCCATTGATCTAAAAAAAAAAGAAGTATGGGCTCAGCATCTCTCAAGGTCACTTCATTAATTAGTTGCTCAACTATAGATAAGGATAATTAATTTAAGGCACCCAAGATAAAAAAAAATAGCTTATTGTCTTTAGATTGCTAAGTATCTGGAGAAACCACCAACTTTTCATGACTTGGTGTTTTGGCTGCTTTGTTCTACTTATGCAGACATGGTGCGGTCATTATAATTGAGTCTAATCTGGTCATTATAGTCACTGAAAGAAAGTCACAGCAAAAATACTAAATTCATTCCTACAATATTGAAAGATCTGTAATGGCTTTATGCCTTCCACTGCACTATACAGATGTACCGCTTAATCTGCTAGGGACAGTATTGTGCCTGCCAGAGGACCCAAGGACATGTGCTAATCTATGCTGAAGCTTGGCTATTGAAGGTGCGAACGTGGAGCCAAGGAAAACATTTGGCTAAGGACACATTGACTGTTTTTTCCATATAACAGTGCTGAGACGTACGCAATCGTTCCTGAGAAAAATAAAACCTTCAGCTATCTTAACTGTCATTTTAGTTTTTAGTTGCATCAGTAAGGTTTGTGTGAGTTACTTGAGCCTTTTTATAAACTTGTTTGAGAGGAAAAGACACAAATAATGGATGCTTTGCAACATTTGAGTATATGCTTCTGGCTGCCCCCTTGAAAAAAAACTCAAAGGGCTTGATTTTTAGAAAACACTCAGCACTTGCTTGCTGAAATTACAGATTGGTAAAGATATCAGCTAGTATACTCTTCTGGCAAAATTTAGCCACAAGCATTCCTACATTTGCATTAATTCTTCTAAGGGCAAGTGACTTAAATGTTATATCCTTCATTCAAGCTGCAAATGAAAGGAAAAGATGTGACTCCATAGGCTACTCCTATGCTAAGACTATTTCCTTCAATGTGTTTTCTAGTGTGAAACCTCTTCCTGTCTTATTTTTTTGGTGATGCAAATGCAAAGTCCCTAAGGTCTCTTTTCAACAGCCCTTCCTGGGGCAAGCCCTGTCTATAGGCAGGGAGGAGCTGGGAGGAGAGGCAGAGACTGAAGTTCCCCAGGAACATGCTGCTCTATGTTTGCAGAAAACTGGGACAGAAGGTGCCGTGCATAGGAGGAGTGGAAAAAACTGATTAATTTGGGATGACTACTAAGCAACCACATTTCCTTGGGCGTTCCACATCCTGGTGTAAAGAAGGTTTTCCACTGCCTTCTAATAGTCTACATCCTGTTTTCTTTCCAGATAGAGTCAGGAGAAGAAACAATAGATTTTAAACTTCTTTTACTGAGAAACAG
Organism: Syrrhaptes paradoxus; assembly: GCA_013400615.1. Taxonomy (NCBI): domain Eukaryota; kingdom Metazoa; phylum Chordata; class Aves; order Pterocliformes; family Pteroclidae; genus Syrrhaptes; species Syrrhaptes paradoxus. Next base: position 21,651 of record VZTO01022273.1, read on the forward strand.
GTGCTGGATTTTCTCTTCCCTCCTGTTTTACTGTCAGTATCTTCAGTGAGCATGATGCAGTAGTGCTGTCTGTAGGCTCAGGAAGAGGACAGTAGGGACGGCAGCATCCCACACCACCCAGCAGTGCCAGAAGCAGAAGGTGTTGCTCAGTACAAGAGCCTGATATCAGAAATGTGCCACTCTGAGGAAACTGAAATCGTCTCTCAAAAGAACATCATCTTCAACAAAATATTTCACTAAAATCATTCCATTACACAGATGCTGGGAAAAATAATTTCAAAACAAATGACGTTTACACACTTTCACTCTTTTGTATTATTTCATAATTTGCCAATTGCAGTGATATATGATGGCAGGTCATATCATATTGCCATGCCACGCCATAATGCAACAGGAGAGGTCATGTTGTGCGCTATGGAAATGCCCTGTCATAATATGCCATAACCTGATGTTGATAAATATCTTTACATAGGACAGATCACTATAAATCTGAGAAGTTGACAATGTATCTCTGCAGCCTTTCCAGATTCACAAGCTCTTTTATCTGCACTCAAAGCCATGATTCTCCCAAGGATGCTGCAGGACAAATGGTGCTCTGTCCTACATCACAGAATTGGGTTAGGCGTGCTTTAGCTTTCGCTTTTACAGCCTTTGTCTGAAGACAGTATGTCAGACATGGTTTCTAAGCCCTGGAGAAGGGTATAAATGGGTTAATTATGTAAGATTCTTATGTTTACAGGATGCAGCAAATGGAACAGATGGGCAGCATGTCCTTCTAATCTGGACATTTTCCTGTCACTAAGTTATAAAACAATCTGAATTATTTTTATGTTCCAGAAAATTAGGTAGCAATAATCATGAAAATGGGCCATAAAACTTGACTTGAGATCTCTCCCTATCTACACAAGATGAAATAGAGTTTCTGTGAGAGGAGTAGCTGTGGACAGAGTTAATTGCATGGTCCCCAGTCCCGCTCTTCAAATCAACTGACTGAAAGAGCAATGACATACAACTTGTTCCACTGCTGCTGACCCTTGTTTTTAATCTGTTCCAGAGCAACTGCTTGCCTCGATCTGGTGGCATTCTCCAATCTTCTTTTCCATGTGGGTTGTGACCTGAAACATGCTGCTTGAAAGACTCCCTTTACAGAGATGGCAATTTGCTGGCTTCAATTCAGCAGGAACAGCACAGTGATACCCTACTAAAGAGAACGACAAATCCCCCAAAATCCATCCGAAAAACAAAAGGAGAGAGGAGCCTGGAAATCTGCCATGACTCCAGGAGGGAAAAGAAATGTATTTGGCTATCTTATGCCTCTGTTCTATAGCTCTTCAGAAAATACTAAATTGTGACACACAGAGCTCTGTGCACTCCAGCACGGAAAACAAGGGCACGCTCAGACAGCAAACAACTATTGCTGCCCAAAGACTGCCTGTGTTGTGAAAATAACAGATGTTGCATAATTTAAAGGAAGGGTATTAAAAATGTAAATAAGATAAACTTCAGTGTGGTCAGAACTTTTACTGCAGATTAAGTCCATATTTGAAGGGAAGAAATGAGAAGACAATTCCAGAGTACCTCTAGAGGAAAGCGATCGACATGGACATGTACTACACCTCTACTTCCAACTCTAAATTCTGAACTTGTTACACATTATAACCTGTACTTCATGTTGATAGAACACTGCCCCATCCCAAACCAGAAGGGTACCCTGCAGATCAGGAGTATGAAAATACAGCAAATAGGGAGTGTACGCTACCTGCTTAGGAGTGTGAAGCAGCTCTTGGGCAACAGTTGTAGCCACAATCGCCCGACTACTTGCTGTGCTTGGCTGAAGAAAGAGCGAGAGCCCAGCTACCAGCTGGACTCCAAGGTCTGTTATTGTCACTTTGTCATCTAGCACAGTCACTGTCTTCTCTGCCAGGATGGAGTCAGACAGAGGAGACAAAACCTTTGGAGAAACACAAAAGAATCAACTTAGGAAAATGCTGATCAATTAAAATAACCTTTCTTAAGGTCATCATCCCTTCTTCTCCCCAAAGCTTTATGCACAGAAGTGAAATGTCAGAGCACACTGGAAAGG
>VZTO01022274.1:0-39002 GCA_013400615.1 Syrrhaptes paradoxus
CTCCCAAAATCTCTTCAGCAGCTTTATATTCCTCCTCCCCACCTGCCTTTGTAATTTCACCCCTTTCTCTAGGGCTTGCCCTTCCCTCCCCATCTCCTGGTGTGTCCTGTTCCCCCTAAAAACTCCTAAATCTTATTGCTGAACTGCTTCAAAAATGATAAATGCAGAAGTCCCATCCCAGTGCATGGAAGGCAGTAGATAGGGTCAAGAGGCAACGTTCCTGTTTTCCTTGGGATGACCCATTGCCTTCACTGCGGAAACGGGAAGAAACTCTGGGGGAGCAGACACTAAGCCGGTGCCCTCTTCCTTCCAGATCAACTTCATCTTTCTCTTCAACATCGTCCGAATCCTCATGACAAAGCTCCGAGCTTCAACCACATCAGAAACCATCCAGTACAGGTAAGAGCATGACTCAAAACTGCATTAGCATGAGTGGGGGGGACAGGAACAGCCCCACCAGCCAAGTATCAAGGGGATGGGAGCATGGAGAGACATCTAAGAACTCCTCAGATGCTTTTTGGAGGCAGATGGATTGCATGTGGGCTTGTTCAGAAATCCTGGCCAGTGAGAGCTTTGTGATGGAGCAGGTGGATGGCTGGATTTTTGAAGGTTCAGGAGGTTATAAACGGTGCAGTCCGGCTTAAACCCAGCGAGGGACAGCCCTGGAGGGCTCCTGCTCACCTTAGATGGTAGCTTTTGGGAAAAGCTGATGGATCTTTTGCTACCATGGCTGCTCCCCTGGGGAAGCTGCACGCACGTGCGGTCCCGTGGTGTGCCAGCCTGAAGATGCTCGTGTCCTCGGTTATTTCCAGTTCCTCCGTGCCATCTGCCAGCGTGTGTCAGTAGCTGTGGCTCTCCTCCAGGCCAGCGATGCAGCACAGGTCCCAGGTCCCGTCTCTGCCCAGCCCAGACCTGCCGGGGATGATTTTTTGCTGTGTTCAGCTCACGTTGGAATCTGTTCATTAACAGGATTTTTAAGCAAAAAGTGTTGACTCAGCATTGTTGTTGTCCCCTAATCCAAACGAATGAGCTGCCAAGCCCTGATCCTTCCTCTTGTATCAGCGCTATTACTTTTCACAAACTGCTCTTGTAATCTCATCAGGAAAGGATATCAAATTAATTAGCTGAGATAAGTTTTTCATAAACCCATGTTGAAGGGTGTGAATTATTTTACCTTCCTTAATTCCTTTTTAATCAAGCCCTAGACCAGCCAAGCAATCATTTCATGCCAGCTCAAGGTCAGGCTTCCACTATCCATCGTCCTTTTCTGGATGGAAGAACCACAGAAGGTGCCCAGTGCTCAAACCACCCCAGTCACCTGGGGACAGCTCAGCTCTGCTCCATCCTGCCCCGGTCACTGGTTTGCCCAGGACCATTCCCTGCCATGCTGGTGTTGGGAATGGGATGGGGAGGGTCCCCATGCCCAGGGCTGCATGGCAGCAGCTCAGGTNGCCTCCCAAAACCAGCCCTCCCCAAACCCCAGGGTTCCTGCAGAGCCCCTGGACCCGGGGGTTCCTGCTGGCGATAGCTCCCCGGTGACTCTGCTGCTTGTCTCCTTCCAGGGCTTCTTCGTCTCCGTCTTCTACTGCTTCTTGAACAGTGAGGTGAGCATCGGGGGTGCTTGGGGCAGTCTGTCCCCTTCCTTGCAAGCAGATACCAGCTCAGCCCAAGGCTCTGCCCCTGCACAGGGCTCAGAGGGTGCTGGCACCCAGGTCCACAGCTGGAGGCATTTGCTGATCAGAGTCAGTGCGTGACGTCCAGCTCCAGGCACATCTGGAGCCAGAGTTTGTGTCCAGATGGGAACGGCTGTGGTCGGTCTCCTCCTTTGGAGGAGGAAAATCCACCCCTGAGAACAGATGCTCTTGGGATGCACCCGTGAGATTTGGTGCAGCAGAAGGGCCCCGGGTCCCCCATCCCTGGGAAATCCTTCCCCAGGGTGACCCCTGTACACGTGTGGGTACCTGGCGCATGGGTGGGGACATCCCCCAGGCTCTGACCCAAAGCACGGAGAGCAGAAAGCAAAGGAGGTGTGAGCAGAGGTCAGTCCTGGGGCAGCTCCTTCCTCTGCCTCCTCCCAAACCCCCTCGCACCTTTGCTGACTCAGGAGAGTTTGCCCCAGACAAGCTTGCTTCGTTACCAAATCATAAATAATTGCTGCAAGAGGAAAAGGGACTGGACCAGGGCTAGCTGGTGAACATATCCCGCCTTGCAATTCGTGGTCCTTCATCTCTTGATCCCAGCCGGGCTGGCTGGGGGTGTCGGTGCTCACCCGACCGCACCATCGCAGCCGCCTGTGTCCAGTGCCCATCTCCATCATCCCACGCTGCCGTCGGTGAAAAGGCATTTCTGCACCATCCACCGACCACACAAAGTGTTTGGGCAGGTTTAGGGTGGAATTAATGTCCAAGCAATGCCACTAGCGTGAACCAAACAAGCCATTAAACCTCCCTGACTGTGGCTTGCACCTCTCCCAGCCCCTTGCAGCACCTGATGCGAGATGCTGGCGAGCCTCCGCTCAGATTTCTTTCTCCTTCTTGTTTCCATTTTATGCTTAGAGGCACCGTTGCTCAGGTTCATCTCTCTTCAGAGCTGCAAGGGCTGCATTTCACCGGCACCACATCCAACAAGGCTGGGAGGTGACAGGGGCTCCTGGGACCCTCCCTGCCCCTGCAGAGCTGAGGAGGGGTTTGGTAGCGTGAGAAGGAGGGTGGCTGGTGCCTCTGAACAGCTTTGGACAGCCACACGGTGACGGAATGTCCCCTTCTCTGTCTCCCACCCCCAGGTCCGATCAGCCGTGCGGAAGCGGTGGCACCGGTGGCAGGACAAGCACTCCATCCGCGCCCGCGTGGCTCGGGCCATGTCCATCCCCACCTCCCCGACCCGCGTCAGCTTCCACAGCATCAAGCAGTCGACGGCCCTCTGAGCCGGGAATGAGCAGCTGTATGGGATGGGGGAGCTGATGTCCCCCCTGCGTGGGACCCCCGATGTGGCACAGCACAGGAGCCAGGTCCTGGCACCCACAGGTCTCGCAGAGGACGCACAAACTCGCTGCAGCTATGGGGAACCCTACCAAAGCTCCTGTCCCACTTGCTGGAGCAGACATGTAGGACAGGACAGCTGAGACACTTTGTCACCTCCCTGCCAGTGGTGTGACCTGCTGGGGTGGCAGGAGGAGCTGGAGGACCCCAGAGAGGTCGCAGCAGCCTCCCTGCCTGCCTCCATCCTGGACACGATGTCCCATGTCCTATTGCTGCCCATCTTGAGTTTGTCACTGCTTTGAGGTGACCGGACACCAGGACATTGCTGGGACAGCTTATGGGGCTAATCCCTTGGGAAGCTGGGTCAGCCTTCCAGTACGTGGATGCTGGGATGCTGCTCAGGGGGGTCCAAAACCCTTGGAGTGGGGCCAAGCCCCTGGGTTAATAGGGGATGGATGGAGAGCCCCAGACGGACTGCAGGCGTCACTTTACGTGGCTGGTTTTGTACCACGGGGGTTATTTAAACCCTTCTCCTGCCTGTCACCATGTCCCCAGGAGGTTCCGCAACTGCTACTTGGTCTGACCAGGTCATTTCTCATCTCGACACCGAGGATGCGAGGCAGAGTGATTGGGTGGGAAAGGGGATGGGGGGACCAGGATGGGTCTGTGGGGCTCTGAACAGCCCCACAGCGGGGCTTGGGCTGAAGGGAAGCGTGAGGTTTAGTTAACCTACGGTCCATCCTGGCCCAGGTGGGTCTCCAGGTCTTTGCAGAGCCCCTGGACCTCAGGCTGGCCCTGTGCCTCTGCTTGGGGGTAGAAAGGCGAGGGCGAGCTGCAGTGAAACGATGGTTCTGGTCCCCAAAGGGACCCTGGGGACATGCCGTGCTCCCCTTCTCCCTGCCCCACTTTCACCGGTGCAGACGGGCTCGGTGCCGCAGCTGCTCCTTGCTTTGACGCAGGGGATGGGGCCAAACCGTTCCCGTGCTGGGGTTAAGTGCCTTGCAGGAGCAGCAGCCTCCCTCCCCACCCTGGGGACCACGGACCGTTCCCTTGCAGCCCCCAGCTCCCACCAAGTCCCTGGTCCACCCTTGATGCTCTGTTTCATGTGGTCACCGAAAGCAGCTGAGCAGAGGGATCCGTGCAAGGTGGAGGGTTTTGCCCCAACCTCGGAGCCACGTTTTCCCCTCCCTGTGTGAGGTCTGGGGATGCTCGGGCAGGGGGAGGATGCCAGAGGGGTTACGGGCCAAGTCTGCTCTCTGCATCCCAGGGATTTTGCCACTGGGGTCCTGCAGGGTCTGGGATGATCCCTTCACACTTCTATGCCTCAGTTTCCCCACTGTAAAGAACAGGCACAAGTATTTCCTGCCCTGGGGAGGTTTAAGCATCTTTTAATTGTAGTACTGTGTGATTTCCTCAGGATACACCACCAGAAAGGAATAAAATCTTTCTTTTTTACTTTAAAGCGAGGCATAGGCTAAAACCTCCCGATTCTTTCTAGAAAACATTCAAGAACTTCAATGTTTGAAGCAAATTCCCCCATTTCCCTCCTACTGAGATTTCCTACCTGCATGTCTACTGTGTAGCCAAAACCAGAAATACCCCGTTGCCTCCAGTAACGTGCTGGGGACAGCGACACCTCCCAGTATGATGGATAAAATAAAGATTTGCCAGCTATGGAGAAGGGGAAAAGCCCCAGGGAGATTTCTCGTTGTACGTACGGGTGGTGTTACCAAAAAGTGATGCAATATATGTTTATTTTGGATTTTTTCAAAGCAGGGTCATTTTTGGTGGAAAAGAAATTGGAGATTGAAAAACCAAAGAAAGAAACCCAACCAGGAGCATCTGTGTTCACATCCCTGTTTTTTTCCTTCTCCTGGTGGTCTCCAACTGACGTGACTTTGCTTTCCGTAGCTGGAGAGGTGTGTGTGTATTCTCAGCTTTGATTAAAATCACTTTGATTCCTCTCACAAGGACTTCTGGGCCGTGTTGGATTGGAAAAGACAACCCCACCATGACCCCTCCCCACTTTCCCCAGGAGCATTCTCGGGATGCAATGGGCTCAGCATCCCAGAGGCACCTGGCACAGCGGGTGGCTTTTTCTCTCCTCTTTGCCCCAAGTCTCCATGCCCAGAGGATGGAGGTGGGATGCAGGCTCTCCATGACGGTATCAACAGCATCTCATTTAAGGGAGGTGAGGAACACTCCCTGTGGGTCTCCCATGCAAGTGCCATCAGGGCTGGAGAAACTCCTCCAAGTTTTCCGCGATGCTCCCACGCGCCGGCTGAGCTAAGGCAGAATAAAACCGTAATATGCTTCGCAGCAGGAGGCAGGGCCAATTAAACCCGAATCTCATTTCATACATCAATGTTTACAAGTGAAATTCAGACACAAACATCTCTTTCTGGTCAAGCTCTTCCGCTGCAGAATTAATTTGCTCATCGCTCAGAGCCTTGGAGAGCGCTGTAATTTGGTGAGCACCATGCACATAAATAATAATTACAGGTTCCTGCTGATTACATGATTGTATTTAAAGTTATCAAGTAATTCGGAGATTAATGACCTGCCAATCCGGTGCTCTTGATGAGGTTGTAGCCTCTTGAGATAATCCTGCATTGTTAACCCTTGGTGTTCTCCTGGCACTGGGAGGCAAGGTAGGACCCCGNTCCCTGTGTGAGGTCTGGGGATGCTTGGGCAGGGGGAGGATGCCAGAGGGGTTACGGGCCAAGTCTGCTCTCTGCATCCCAGGGATTTTGCCACTGGGGTCCTGCAGGGTCTGGGATGATCCCTTCACACTTCCATGCCTCAGTTTCCCCACTGTAAAGAACAGGCACAAGTATTTCCTGCCCTGGGGAGGTTTAAGCATCTTTTAATTGTAGTACTGTGTGATTTCCTCAGGATACACCACCAGAAAGGAATAAAATCTTTCTTTTTTACTTTAAAGCGAGGCATAGGCTAAAACCTCCCGATTCTTTCTAGAAAATATTCAAGAACTTCAATGTTTGAAGCAAATTCCCCCATTTCCCTCCTACTGAGATTTCCTACCTGCATGTCTACTGTGTAGCCAAAACCAGAAATACCCCATTGCATCCAGTAACATGCTGGGGGCAGCGACACCTCCCAGTATGATGGATAAAATAAAGATTTGCCAGCTATGGAGAAGGGGAAAAGCCCCAGGGAGATTTCTTGTTGTACGTACCGGTTGTGTTACCAAAAAGTGATGCAATATATGTTCATTTTGGATTTTTTCAAAGCAGGGTCATTTTTGGTGGAAAAGAAATTGGAGATTGAAAAACCAAAGAAAGAAACCCAACCAGGAGCATCTGTGTTCACATCCCTGTTTTTTTCCTTCTCCTGGTGGTCTCCAACTGACGTGACTTTGCTTTCCGTAGCTGGAGAGGTGTGTGTGTATTCTCAGCTTTGATTAAAATCACTTTGATTCCTCTCACAAGGACTTCTGGGCCGTGTTGGATTGGAAGAGACAACCCCACCATGACCCCTCCCCACTTTCCCCAGGAGCCTCCTCGGGCTGCAATGGGCTCAGCATCCCAGAGGCACCTGGCACAGCGGGTGGCTTTTTCTCTCCTCTTTGCCCCAAGTCGCCATGCCCAGAGGATGGAGGTGGGATGCAGGCTCTCCATGACGGTATCAACACCATCTCATTTAAGGGAGGTGAGGAACACTCCCTGTGGGTCTCCCATGCAAGTACCATCAGGGCTGGAGAAACTCCTCCAAGTTTTCCGCGTTGCTCCCACGCGCCGGCTGAGCTAAGGCAGAATAAAACCGTAATATGCTTCGCAGCAGGAGGCAGGGCCAATTAAACCCGAATCTCATTTCATACATCAATGTTTACAAGTGAAATTCAGACACAAACATCTCTTTCTGGTCAAGCTCTTCCGCTGCAGAATTAATTTGCTCATCGCTCAGAGCCTTGGAGAGCGCTGTAATTTGGTGAGCACCATGCACATAAATAATAATTACAGGTTCCTGCTGATTACATGATTGTATTTAAAGTTATCAAGTAATTCGGAGATTAATGACCTGCCAATCCGGTGCTCTTGATGAGGTTGTAGCCTCTTGAGATAATCCTGCATTGTTAACCCTTGGTGTTCTCCTGGCACTGGGAGGCAAGGTAGGACCCCGGAGATGCGACCTAGTGGTGCCCTGGGACATCCCAGACTCACCGGAGCCTCTCCAGCACACAGGGATGGAATTTAATTTAGCTTTTTAATTCGATTAACACATGAAACCTACCACAGAGGTTGTCTCCAGCCCTGGAGTGTCTCCCCAGCCCCAGCCCTACCACCTGGGGTCAGAGCTCTGGGGTCCTGCCTGCCCTGCACTGCATCCCCAGCACATCCAGAGCTGAAAAGGGGGAAAACCCGCCGTCCAGAGCCTGAGTGGAGGGAGGGAGAGGAAAACTCACCATCCTGACCCTCTGTGAAGGACCTGAGCTTTCATCCCACCTTCCAACCAGGCTGCCCTGGGCAAACAACCCCATTGCCAGAGCCAGGACCTCCCAACTGCTCCAGCACCACAGGCATGATGTCCAGCACTTGGAGGGTTTAGAGCTTGTGATTAAAGCCAAGCTGGACTTTCATTCCCCTTCCTCCATCCTGGCTCAGACACCGTATTTCAGCTTTGGGCCAGTTCCTGGGTGTTTAACCCTCTCTGCACCTTCCCAGGCTGGCAGCAATCCTGGGAGGGGTGGGAGGTGGGTAGGGAGAGGAAATCTTGTGGCAGTTTCTAGCCTGGCAGGCTCATTTGTGGCTTTCTGCCCCAAGATACCTCTCACCTGTGATGTGTCGTCCTTCCAGCGCTGCCAAACCCTCGAATAAATATTTCATCCTTTAATTCCGGTGCCCTCTCACTCGCTGCTCTCCCCCCAGCGCAAGCCTCCTGCTGACATTTGTCACCGCAGTCACAGTTAAATGGCTTCTAAAAGCACATCGCGGCGAGAGATGGGCAGCTCTCTGCCATCCTCATGAAATTTTCAAAGGGCTGTATTTTTCCAGTTTGGAGGAAATTTAAAGATCTGCGATGCAAACGCAGCTCCCCCCGATCCCATCGGAGAGCCTGTCTGTCCACGTGAATCCACCCCCCCGGCTGGAGCCCCCTGTGATGCTCCCACGGGGATGTGTGCCAAGGCTTGTCCGGGTTTTCCAGGTTTGTTTGGAAATTGTTTGCAGCCCCTTCCAGCCTGCTCCCGTCGCAGTACCAGCACAGCCCCTTCAAAAGGGCTGCTGCAAGCGCCGTGACGGAGCTGCCCTGCCCTCCTCCCTGCCAGGAAAAAGTTTCTGTGGGAAATTCTTGCTTGTAGGCTGCTCCAATCTGCCACCGAGCTTTCTGCTAGTCAGGGAAACTGAGGCATGGATTTGCACTGTGTCACGTAAGGAGATGCTGGGCTTTGCCTGCTGAGCACCATCCTGCCAGACATCTGGTGCAGAGCATCCTCCAGCCCCTGTATCTGGGTCTGAAACCTGCTTCATCAGTGTGATGGGGGCTCAGGACCCTCCTCGGCAGCCCACAGCCTCCTTCTGCCCCAGAGGAAACCTCGTCCTGACCCAACCAGTGATCCCTCAAACACGATCGCCTTCTGCCCCAGCAGCAGCATCCATTCCCAGCCAGCTTGCTGATATATCGAGCTGCCCTTCTTGGCTCTCACAGCAGGACACCCCGATTTTGGGTGCAGCAGGGCAAGGATCAGAGCTCAGCGCTGTGCCCACAGGGAACGATGCCCTGCAGTGGCCCAGCAGTGCTGGTGGCAAGCGCTGGAAATCCAGAGGTCCATCTCCTCTTGCAGTCCCTGGCTGCTTCGTTCACTGCCTCCCCATTTTTGCAAATCGCAGTCGACTGGTCCTCGCCCACCCTTTCCAGCACATGGTGTCGGTGACACGGCTGTCCCTGTTCAGCTGGCACAAAGTCTTCAGGGTTTGTTTGCTGAGTGTGGCTGAGCTCTGATGGCAAAGTGTCAGGGCTCATGGCTCGGTCCCAAAGGATTGTCTCCAGCTGCCAGAGACTATCAGCATCTCTCTGCTTCCAGCAGGGCTTCAGCTTGGCTCGGGATGAAACCAGCCTTCGGGAGAGCAGATGATCCAGTTGTGTTATAGAATCACAGAAGGGTTTGGGTGGGAAGGGACCTTAAAGCCCACCCAGTGCCACCCCCTGCCATGGGCAGGGACACCTCCCACTAGCCCAGGTTGCCCAAAGCCTCATCCAGCCTGGCCTTGAACCCCTCCAGGGATGGTTACAACTGGGAGGGTCTCATGTCTAGTTCTTGCAGCTCCAGGGGTGCTGGGTGAGGTCCTGGAGCTGGATGAGGTCCTTCTTGCAGGAGCATGACTTCAGCGAGGTGGCTGGAGAGTCCCAAGTTGCTGGTGGCTCTGGAGGAGTCGGTGGGTATGTGACATATGGGACAAAAAGAGGAGCCCCGGGTTAAGCGTTTGCAGTGGGGTTGTCATCACAGCAGGAGGCAGAGACCTGGAGAAACACAAGCAAGGAAAACTCTGGCCCGAGAAGCACGTGTAAATGAAATAACGCTGCAAACACCGCAGAGGATCTCAGTACAAGCCAGGAAAAAGCAGTGTGACTGTGTCTGCTGGTTAGAAAGGAAAATGAGGTTAGATATGCAGGAAAAGCCTTGGATTACAGGCTAGAATTATTACGTCCTTATTGAAGTTTGACCGGTGCTTCATCACTACCTAAAGCCACGGTAATAGAAATGCTTCTGATTCTGATGGAAGCGATTTGGGTGGCTAATGAGAGCCATATTTTAATGCAATAATATGGTTAAGAAGAGCTTAGAGACCGCAGACTGGCTAAGCAGATAAAATAGCCCTTTTTCTGTGCAGCGGGAATGGCTCATTCCATAGAGTTTCCACGCAGGGATCCTTCTGGCTGCTGCCTTTGTGCCAGGAGGTGCTGGAGGAAACTCATCCGATTACTAGCAAAAAAAAAAAAAAGAAATTGCAATCTGAAAGCAAGCAAGCAAGCTTATGCACGGCGACAGGGAGATGAGCTGGACCACCGCAGCCTGTCACCAGCATGTCCTCCTAGAACAGGGTCTGGACGCTACCCAGCCTGGTCGAGAGCAGCCCACAACCACGATTTTGGGGCAGCCTCCAGTGTGTGTCAATGTGTCCTGTGCAGGTACAGCCTTGAATTAGCTGCTACATCCCCTCCCAGCTACTCGGATGCTGCTAGGACTGCCAGTTGCTGAGACAGTTGGGAGGTGCCACCGTGTGCTTTTTGCCGTTAACCCTGAGCATCCTCAAGGATGAGCCACCACCAGGCAGATTCCAGAATTTCTGTCTGTTGGGTCTATGTCCCACTCCCCAGATCACCTGAGACCCAACCCCTGCATTATAACCAGGATCTAAGGGCATCTCACCACCTCCTGGAGCAGCTCTGCCACTTCCCTGCAGCATCAGGTGCTCACAACAGGATTGAGCCCACCTGGGTGCTCTTCCCCAGCTCGTTATCAAACCTCTTATCAGCTGCTGAGTTTTGATGGCAAGGAGGCATTTAAACCCTTCCCTCCTTGGTGTCAGCCCTTGCACACAAACCCACCCTGAAGATGGTCCAAACCCATGTATTTTCATTCAGATTAACCTGCAAATGCTTCATCCATTTCTTTTGACCCTTAGGAGAAAGTTTTTTTTACTTAAACGCTAAACTCTGGTTGGTTATTATATTTTTTTAAGAAGGTGTGTTTCCTGCCCCCCAAATTCCCCACCTGTATGTAATTCCCATGCTTTTCTATTTCTTTGTCCGCAAGCCGTGCTGCAATATACTGTGTGATAGCAAGGAACAAAGCCCAGCCCAGTCCTCAGAAATTTTCTGCTACAAAAGCAGCATCTGAGGCAAGCTATGCCTAAATTGCACGGAGAGGTTTGAAGGCCCCTTCGCAATCTGAAGCATCGCAAATCCCACCCTGGCAAAACAAGAGACGAGTCAAGCACCGCTGGAGAGGAGGAAGCACGGAGCCAATGCCATGGCAATCGAGGAAAATCTATGCAAAATGGGTAGCAATTAAATGAGAATTAACCGGGTGGCAAGAGGAGAAAATTGCTTCTTTCAAACCCTCTTGATTATAGAGCTGAAACGGCCCAGAGCTCCCATGGCTTATCGCCGGCGTGAACAGATGAAGAGGCTGTTAATCAAGATTGTCAGAAGCTTTCCCAAAGCCAAACGTCCTCACTGGAGCGAGGTCTTGGCGGGCACCTTGGCTTTGCTGCAGCTTCATCTGCTCCGGCGTTGGCTGGAGAAGGCAGATGGCTTGTTGGTTTACCCAGAAAAGCACTGGGGATTTCACGCTGGTGGTGGGGAAGGTGACACCTGTGGTGGGGTGGGATGGAGATGGACCCTCCGCAGCCCGTCCCCATCCCGTGCAGCCCTTCTCCTTCCCTGACATCCCGAAAGGTCAATAGTGTCCATCCTCAGGGCCATGATGCAGCTGGCAAAGGGAGTGTTTTGTCACTGTCTCACCAAAAGCCAAGCTTTGACGTGGGCTGATAACCTGCCAAGATGGGCTGGGGGCCAGGGAATGGCCGGGGGTGTGCAGGCAGGTGATTCCTCCCCCTGTCCACCCTCATGCCCCCAGCACAGTGACCAGATGGACGGTCATCTCTGACATCGGCACAGCCCCAGGGAATAAAAGGGTTTGGGAGAGGACCTGCATCCATCCAGGTCAGCCCTGGTCCTCTGACCCCCTAAAAGGATGGAGCCCAGTTCTCCCAGTCCTGCAGCTCTGGGAAGCAGCTGAGACACCTCCCCTGAACAGCTCTGGGGGTTTGAAGCAAGGACGGAGGGTTGAAAATTACTTTGCATTGTGGCTGAAGGAAGCAGGGACCATGTGTGGGTGCACAACGAGGGACTGACACAAAAACCAGCCCGTCCTCCACTTGGAGAGGTGACCACCAGCCGTCCCTCCTCGCTGTGCTCAGATAAACCCCCAAATAGGTGCAGCTCGGTGCTCAGCAGTTGAGCTGCAGCTGCCTTCTGTGCCAATTACGTACTTACGCTAACGCCCCAGCGCTAATTGCATTAATAGGAGACTAATCACACACCTAATGGATGTAAACGGGAGCTAATTACCCGACAGCGACACCATGCTCTGCAACACTGCCCGTCTCTGCAAAGAGCATCTGTTCCCGCGAGCATCCCGCTGGCACCCCCGGGGTTCTCCGGGTGCCCAAGCCCCAGCCCTGGGTGAGCGGTGGGGAATCACAGGGTGGCTCTTGGGACATATCTGCTCCTAAAGCCCAGCAGGAATACTTCCCTTGTGCCACATCTGATTCCTCCCGGGGCAAATTAAACCTTTTGCATTGGCTAGATTTAGTTAGTTGTTCCCATAGTCCTGAGAGCACCCATCAGCAGGCATCCCTGTATCCAGAGCACCCATGGTGAAGGATGCTGCCAGTGTCTATCGGGGTCTTTCCCTTTTTCTGTGCCACCAGCCCCCTGGGTATGAGCAGAGGCAGTGGGTCCACCCTGGGGTGGAGGGTAGGAAATGGGTTATTCCTGCCCACAAGGAGCAAACAGAAGTGAGGAAGGCGCTGACCCCACTCAGGGGCTGTTAGGGTGCAGCCAGGTTTTGCACCGCGTTCCCATTTCCGACGTCCAGCCTCATGCTCCCTGTGCTTCACAGCCACCCGCTAATACCCGTCCCTCAGGCTCCTCCAGCTCCCCGCCTCTGGCGCATGAAAACTGAGCCGGAAACTTCGCAGGCCCCAACCACGGCTCCTCTTCCCATCACCACGGCTTCTCTTCCCGTCACAGCCCAGTGCTAAGCTGGCAGCAAGCCGGACGGTCACGCAGGCTCCTTCCCCGTGGGCTCTGGGCCCTTTTCCCCCTTGCTAGAGGGTAATTAGTGCCTCTTGGCTTGACGAGGTGATGAACTCACAGCAGCGGCACAGCAAGGGCAGCGGAGGGGGAGCAGATGCAGCCGGGTGTGGGGATGCCTGGCTTCAAAATCCAGCCTCAGGCGACTGAGTCAGCCTCTCGGGGTTTGGAATGAGTTCAGCACTAGGACAGGTCACTCGGGGGGTGTTTGTCACTTATTTAGTCTCTTATCAGCCCACCAAAGCAGGGCAGACCTCCAGATACCCTTAACTCTGCCCCTGCAATGCTGTGCAGGACCCGAAGTGTTGGAGGAAGCAAAACATGTTTGGGAAGGAGGGAAAAACTGGATTTAGAGGGAACATTTTCAGATAACTGGAGAGCCTGTTCAGCAGGTGGGCTAAAACCTACCGGAGCTGTTGGGCCAAGGCAAAGATGCATCGAAGAAGAGACTGAAGAAGGCTTTTCCCAGGGCTGGGATGTACGCTAGCAAACCCTGAGCAGAAGGATCATAATCACCTTACAAGCAGGAGAGGCGGTTTCTCCATCAAACATCTATTGTTCTTTGCGATCATCCCACAGCCGAGCCTGAGCAGCAGCTCTGCACCACTGCAAGCAGAGCGCACCGGTGCCGCGCTGCAGGATCTCCCGTGCTGCAAAGCAATTGCAGAGAAAACCCCGGCTGGGCTCTCATCACGTTCGGAGAGGGGGATTGCACAGCGTGAGAGGAATCCCAATGGGACAGCGGGTGGCTGCGGCAGCGTTTGTCATCTCAGCAGTCCCTCCCAGGCAGCCCGGAGCTGTGTTGGCACTGAAGGCATATTTTTTTTCATTGCGATGCTCAGTGCATGAACAGTGCGATGGGCTCCTTAAATCCAGCAGGGAAGAAGCTGGGTTCCCAGGTTTTGCTGCAAGAGGATAGTCTAGTGCTGCTCTGCGTTGACCTGGCAAACTTGGCCACCCAAGCCACGCTCTGGAGCTGCAAACTGGCACAAGTCAAGAACACACCTGGGATTTACAAGAGGGGTGGATGTCAAGTAAAGCATTTATTTTCCCCCATCTCCCAGCACTGACTTTATGAGAGCAGCTGCCCCCCACCCCCTAAAAAAAATTTTAAAAACAAAACAAAATAAAACAAAACAAAACAAGCAAACCTAAAAAAAAGTTTTGGAAGCAAATTTCCACCCAAATCAGTATCCTGTGAGGGACCCACATCATGTTATTTTGAAATATCACAGCAAAATATTCTGAGCTTGAAGGAGAAAAAGTCATTCTGGATTTTAGGGGAGTCTGACAAATCCCACCAGAAGCCCTACACACCCTGGAGTGTGCCAGCACTGCTCACAACACAAAATACTTTTGTCTGAATTCGTATTTCCAGCCTTGAACAGACATTTTCCAGCGGGTACAGACCTGGACAGACCAGCTGCATTTTCCCCTCGAAGGACCATTATTTATTTTCCCACCCGGTTACACTTTGTGGCTGCGCTGCTCTGCCGACCTCTCTCTAAAGACGGGGCTGCATTACATTAGCCAGGGGAAAGCGTGCGGCTTGCAAAGGAAAATCAATACCTGTCATCTGTATTTATGTACGAGCTTTTATTAGTGTGGACTTTGGAGTTTGGCCGATGTTCTCTGTATCTGTCCCTAATACCCGCTGCTCCGCGTGCTCTCCCCGCTCCAGTCGATAGCCAGTCCTGTTTCTAGAGATGTGCTTTAAAAAGCATCTGCACCGCTTACTTTACCCAAAGGAGTAGGGATTTTTTAGCACTTCAATAATATTCATGTACAATATAAATGAATACTATATCGTTTGATGCCCTGGCCAGGTTGATGGTGTTTCTCTCTTTTCTCCATCATCTCTTTCCTACAGTAAAGGGAAACGATTAGTCAGGGCTCATCAAGTGTTCTCAGTCAAAATATTTTTTTTCCTTGAGAAGCATTTGGGGATTGATTACTGTTTTCTTCTTTAATAAAGTTCCCATTTCTTTCTTGTTTTTCTTTCCCACTGGAAGATCAAAACCCCAAGCGTGATTTTATTGGCAAGGCTTTCAGCTTTTGGTTGCTGAAAACTGAAGATGTTTTGGCCTTGAACCAAAATCATGAAAGTCTTTCCAAGGAACATTTTGAAAACCTCAAAACTCTTCTTACTTTTGTAGGTTTTCAGTTAGGATTTATTTTTAACAAGCCCTGGAACAGATGTAGTCTGGGAGGGGGTTGTGCATCCATCACCTGTCTGCAGGTTGCATCTTCCACCGCGCTCATGGCGATGGCAGGATGAGAGCTGGGGATGCCCTGGCACGTCCCTCCCCATCCCAGATCCTCCTGCACAGTCGCTTCTGGGTTAATTCAGAGCTCAGAGCTGGTTCCACCTTCCCTAAGCCCCAGCAGGGATCCCAAGATGGGACACATTGGCAAGGCATCCGTTTTGGGTGGCAGCAATGCGCTAGCAGAAGCAGCTTGCTAACTTGGCATCTCTCCACAGCAGCAGTGAAAAATAATTCAAAAAAATGAAATGAGAAGAGAGACATCCAGAGACTCGAGTGTCTTCTGCCTGCAGCCGAGCAGGACCTGCCTTTCCCCCACAGCTCTGAAGATGCTTTGAAGTCCTGGACCCTCTGGAGCCTCTTTTTCTCTTCGCCTCATTCATGGCCCAAGAGTGGATTTAACCTGCAGAGCTGCTGGTTTCCCTTTGAAGAATTATTTGATTTAAGCACCTTCACCCCTCGATCCTCCCCATCCCGCCAGTCCTCCTTCTGCACAAAGACAGCGATAGCTGAAATCACGTCTGTGGCACTGCTGGCACCAGCCTTGGCATGCGTGGAGCCATGGGTCATGGCAGTGCTGGGATGCTTGACTGCCTCCAAATTGAAAACTCATTAACATCGACGTCTCGGTGCCGGAGAGATTTTCTCCTCATTTACTCAAAAACAAAAAGGAGAGGCAAGGTGAGCTTTGCTCACATGGGTCCTGATGAAACGGGAGTGCAAGGGGCTTCTTTCCACCATGTTGCTCTCCATTAAAGGTGTTTCTTCAGCAAATATTGAATGTTGGAAAGGTGGTGTGGGTGTGACCTCATTCCTTTTTTTCTTCTATTAAATTTCTTTCACTTCCCCTTGCAATTCTTACAAATTAAGGTTTTGTAATTCATCTGGAAAACTCCCTTCTGCTCCCTTCACCTGAAGGGAAATTGCTGGCAATGCCTCTTATTCACAGAGGAAAAGCTGAAGGAAGACCCAAGGCACCCCATGGTCTCCTCTGGGGCATTTACACGCCAAGTATCTGCACCTCCTGTTGCAAAGAGGGTTTCCCGAGCCAGTGGCAGCATCTCCCCCCTTCTGTGACCCACGGTGGTCCTGGTGCTGGGTGGGAAGGGTCCTGCAGCTCCTGGCTGCTCCTGGAGTCTCAGCTGAAGCCAAACCTCCCGTTGAAACAGCAGCAGCTGGGATAACGCATGGGTGATGTGCACCAGGACAGGCACTGCTCGAGGATCCGGGAGGGGAATAAATAGGAGAAAACACCTTCCTGGTGCAAGCTGCACAACCTGGGTCGAAGTGCTCGTGCTGCCAGGTTCTCCTTGCCATGACAGCTCCAGGGAGGTGGATCCACAGCAAAACAACAGCTCCATGACCCTGTTATCCCCAGGGCAGAGCCTCTGATGGCTGCTGGGACCCCTACACCTGGGGACCGGCTGCCTCTGAGACCCATGAAACTGGTGGCTGGCTCAAAATAAGAAATGAGAACGTGGGCAGGCTGCTGAACCCCAGCAGCTAAACGCACGCAGCTGGGCTCCTGCCAGAGGAGATGGAGACCTGCTGAGTTTTTAAAGCACTGGAGAGATCGACACGTCTCAGTGAGTTCAGGCAGCTCAGGCAGCTCCTCTGACCATGTTTTGTGCAGAGAGGAGCAGAGGTAAAGTGGACTCCTGGCCCCGGAGGCTTTCCCCGCGCTGTAATTCCATCACACCGACAGGACGAGCATTAATCGGTTGGAGGTGGACAGTCAGCATATTTATTGCTGTCTGAGCCAGCTATACCCTGCGCAGAGCATCCCTCCTCCCAGCGCAGCGCTCAGAAACGCCTGGCTGATTACCAGAGTAAACAGCGAGCGAGGAGAGAGGCCTGGAGATGGGATCTAAACTTAGAAGGGGCGGCAGCAAAGCCGAGAGGCATTACAGATGATGGAAGCTGCATAGGAAAAGGAGCCAAAAAGGAGACTTGCGGAGAGCTGGAGGTGGCAGCAGATGGAAATTCCCCCTAGGATTGCAACCAGTCGTGATTTTCTCCAGCTCCTGCTGCCTCCCTGGGTAACCCATTAACTCCATGTGGAATAATCAGGTTTTCTTGTTTAATTAACATGCAAAGAGGAGCTTCATGAACTCGCTCCTGCTCTGCAGCAAGCTCCTGGGGGAGCTGTGCTTGCACACCTGCGAAATTAAAAACATCACATTAATGCAGCATCCCAAGTGCTGGGGAGGGCACATAGATGCTTGCACCCGTATCCGGCCATGTAAGTGCCTCTGCATCGCACAGCAGCACCAGTGCAGGGAACTTGTTCTGCTCCGACCAGTGGCCCTCTGAGGATGATGCGTCCAAGGAAGCCCAACACAGTCCCAAGTGGGATGGGGTGGGCAATGGAGCTGGAGCCGTGCCGCCTGTCCTGGTGTCAGCTGGGACAAAGTGAGCTCTCTTCCCAGAAGCCAGGGAGAGGCCAGGATGCTGGGGATGCTCTGGGATGCAGGGCTGTGAACAGGGAGAGAGAAATTTCCTTTTTGCTCTGCCAGGAAGGGTTTAGGGAGGGGGATCCGTGACAACTTTGCTGACAGCTGAGAAAAATTGCTGCTGCAGTCAGTGTCCTGTTGTTTGCACAGGGACAGCACGGTGTTTATTGCCAGGCTGGTTTTTGTTGGCTTCTCCCTTTCCTTCAGGGAGGGGAATGCCAGCGATGCAAAGATGCTGCAGGGTCTTTAACAGCCTGTTAATTACAACGGAATGCAGGGATCTTCAAGTCAAGCCACGCCGTCACTCAAAACCCAAACCTGTGAAAATCCATTTGGGAAGTCAGGGTGGAGAATCTCTTGGCCTGCATAGAGATATGACAGAGCCTTAAAACACCTCTTAGGCGGGTGATAAGTAGGAACTGGAGCAGAAAGGCAGATTCAGCATACATAGTGTGATCCTAAGGACATCCTCCTGCTACCTTTAGCTTCCTCTAGTAATTACTGAATTTATTAACTTATGACCCCTGCTCATTTTCAGCTCCCTATTCTCCATCTCTTACAGATGAATTTTACCTTTAAAACATGCCAAACTGGACTGTTTAGGCAGACATTGATGCAGAAAGGAGGAGCAGGAACCCTGGCCATCGCAGTGTGGCCAGAGGAACGTTCTTCCCAAGGCAGCTCCTCCTTTCCTGCTCAGGATGCAAATAATTTCAACCCAAGCATGAACCTTTTTCTGACTTACACTCTTCCATGGGATTTTTTTTTTTGCCCTTTGGTCCTTTGTTCACAGTTATAAACCCAGAAGAAGACTTCACCCGCTGCATCCCCCAAAAATGTTTGAACACAGTGTGTTTCTCAGCAGGTGATGGGCAGCAGCAGGCTGCAGAGATTTCATTTCCCTTTATCTCCCTCTCTGTTATCAGTGCACTTCACTGGATGTACTTTATGTGTTAATTACAATAATCACTCCTGCCTAATTTTTGCCGTTATCTATTTTTCACCGGGGCTACAAAGAGCCCACTAGCTGCTAATAAATCGGATTAAACTCGAATCGATTCCACAAGTGTAATCAGAGAGATGAGAAACTCCCACAGGTCTGTCAAGGAATCCCGCAGCCGTAAATCCCCAGTAGTTCACAGTAAGTGGGTTCATGTCCATGCTGATGCTCTGTAAGACCTGGGATGCTTCCCGGGTTGAGATGTCCAGTACTGTCCCACTCCAATCACCATTTTTCCGTGGCTAGAAGAAGCTGCTCCTTGGGGACAGTCCTCCAATCGTGCTGCCAAATGGGGTGCCCATGATTGGGTCAGGTGTAACATCAGAAAAAAATGCATCTAAAATCCATACAGATGCTGTGGTGGGAAGGAGACAGGGATGCCTTTGCCACCAGAACAGTGCTTGGTGTGTTGAACCGTTGAGTGATGACCCACAGCCATCCCCTGGTCCATGGGAAGAGGACGCAGAGTCCAGCACCTGAATGAACGTGGTCCGAGCCTGCGGGGCTGTTTTTAAACAATTGCTCCAAAATACCTTCCTATAGACAAGCTACGTTGAAAGAGTCACATGTGCAGGTGTTTGACTCCAAGCAGCTGCCCTGGCTTATTTCCCAATATTCTGGAAATTTCAACTCATTTCAAAGCTGCAGGATTTGCCTCTGAGAAGGGCTCCAGTTCCCAGCGATCAGCTCCAAAATCAACTGAATGCTTCTGAAAACCTCCTGCCTTTCCCTACTCAGTAAGAATTTGCTGTTTTGACATTGGATCACCTGCCAGTCCTGGCAGTCACCTTCTCATCTGTCCCCCCTGGGGGCTTTCCAGTCCCCTGTTCCTCTGCATGGGGAACAGTTAGTCCACCCCGCTTAAGGCTTGGTCTGTGGGCTCGACCCTCCTCTACCCAAAACAACATCAGCCGTGGGAAGCAGCACTGAAGTGAGAGCTGTCTTTGCTCAAAAGCCTCAAATCTGCCAGCTGGGTCCAAAAACCAGAGCCAGCCCTGGTCAGACCCAGATGGCCAGCGCTCCCGCTCTGTGCTGGCTGCCTCCTGGCGATCGCAGCCAAGAGGGAATTTGCTTTGGGTCTGAATGAAGTGTTTTGTTAACACAGCTAATCTTGGCTAAATCCCTGCCTAGCCCAGCTCCTTTATTGCCTTACAGGCTAGTTAACAGGAGCCCTTGCTGTTTGCTTTAGCAAACGGCTCCTGCTCAGCTGCTGCCAAGGGATGGGTGCAGAGAGCGGCCAGGAGGGACCAGGGTTGGGGACATTGTCTCTGACAGAAAACTGGAGTTTTCCCAAATAGGAACACTGGTACCCCTAGGGCCAAAGCCAAGGCTTGCACAGAGGTTAAGCCCAGTCTTATCTAACATGTAGCTGTGTCACTGTCAATGTCAGGGAGGTCAGGAAGGCGTTGGTGTTCCCAAGACCTTGTGGCAAGGGGCTTCAGCTACATCTGCGGGAGGATAAGGGGACTCTGGAAGGGAAATCCAGAGTTATTACACAGAGAACCCCCCTCTCACAAGCTCCCAAAGCCACAAATAGCTGGAGGCTAAGAACACACCTTTGTGTGCTTCTGCTCTTTCCCTACCACTTGCTTTTGGCCACTGTCCATGTGCTACATGGTGAAAAGGACCTCTGCTGTGACCCATCGGGCTGCTCTTCTGCTGAACAGGAGCATGACTGTGAGGTGGGGACCAGAGCTCCCATCTCAGCCATCCGCTCCATGCCAGGGCCGGGTTTGAGCTGCTCCCGTGGCTGCAGAGTCGCTGTAGGTGTGTTTGCTGGAGGAAGGCAATGCCGGAGCATCTCTGATGGCAACGTAGAGACTCGCAGATAACAGCAGCATCTCCCCCCTGATGTTGATAGGCATCAGGGTGACAACTCAGCCAGACAGGATCAATATTTCTTCTCTTGCTGGAAATGGTGAGGAGCAGAAACAGAAAGATCCTGAGCCTGCATTTAACATCAATCCAATATGCAGTATGGAAATATTGTGGTGGCGGTAGCAAAGCAGCAGGGAGGAGGAGAGCAGGGAGGTGGTTGTGGATCACAAGCCAAGAGGCACAAGAGGGGGGTGGTCGGCTGTGTGGCTGAAAGCAGCCCATTCCCCACTCAGCTCTGAAGCCCTGCAAGGGGCTGGGCTATTGGTGACCTGGGATGTCTGTCCATCACTGCCAGCCTAAACCCAGCGTGAGATGCCTGGAAGGAGACACCATTCTGATAGCCAGTAATGAACATCTCCTCCTGGCCATCTAACAGGGTGTGCCTGAGCTAAGAGGGGACCACATAGGACACCACAAGTGAGCAGATGCTGTGGATGAAGCGAGCAAATCCACCTGATTCAATCCTGAAACTCTCTGGGCAGGAGCTGATGGAGGAGTATTCACAAGAGCATGCACCAGTGACAAATCCCTAATAAAGCAGGTGGGTTAACAGGGATTTGAAATAAGAGCTTCTGTTGGTGGGAAGCGATTCTGTATCACTCCATCAAGCTGCTCCCCATCAAACTGGCACCCACAGCCCTGAACTGACCCCGTTCCAGTTCATCTGCAGTCCTGCTGCTGGGACTGCACTTGAAATGAATGTTTTCCTTGTGAGAGAAAAAGCTGCAAAGGTTCACCGAAATCTTGCAGTAGCAAAATCTTCAATCTCCACCTAACCATCAGTTTTAGATGTAAACACCCTCCTGTGGATCCAGAGCTGCTTACAGCAGATGGATGATGGGGATCGGGCTCTTTACGGCACAAGGCTGTGTTTTATTTACCTGCCTGGGCAATAAAGTCTGGAGGTTGCTCAGCAGCAACAGTTCAGCAGCAGTTTCTCGTTAAAACTGCCACGCTCACCTTTCATTTTAGTTTTTGTGTGCGTGCCTTCCTCCCCACACTCCTATAAAGCAGCCAGGTTGGGTGCAATAAATCAGAGTTTCCCAGGTGATGTCAATGGTGCAAGGCTGATTCACACCGGCTGCAGATCTCTCCTGCCCTGAGCATTTGGCTTCCTGGCACAAAACAGGAAAACTAAAGGAAGCGCTTATTAAACGAGGGCAGAATATGCTACGGAACAAGGGGATTTTTGTGATGCATGTGAAGAATGACCTCCCAAAAGTCCCCAGTGTAAGGACACCGCTAAGGTCACCAAACCAAACCCGCACCAGGGACCTCTCCTCTTCTTCACATTTAGTTGCAGAGGTGTCTGCAGCCGTGTGCAGCAAGGGAGCGAACATCTAATGGGAACATTTCAGTTCATTGCTTTCCATTAAGAAAAACCACACACAGAGAGAGTCGAAGTACCTCTTCAGCTACAAATCCGCTGATGCACTCAAGTCCTCCTAAGTAATGTTGTGATCATAAACCTCCATCTAGGTTTCACTGCTTCTGCACCACCAGACAACAATCGGGATGAACAGCCAAGCACCCACCAGCGCAAAGAGCACGAAGAGCCACCGAGTGCGGCTTGATGCTCTCGAGCATCCCACGCTGGCACACAGCACCTGCAAACCAGCGCTCGCTAAAAATGCTGCAGTGAAAAGAAGTTTGACATGACCCTGTGCAGCCTCAGAGAGGGGTAAAGGGAAAGGGAGGTGGAGAATTGCTCCCAACCACCAGCTCTGCTCCCCAAGGAGGCATCAAGAACACAAAACCCACCGTAACTGGGGAATCTTCATACCTGTGTAGGCAAAAGGATGGATCACTCCTGTGTATGATGGTTGTTTACAGGCTCTCTGTGCCCTCCAGTCCTCAGTTTCTCTCCTTTCGTGTTTGTGGGTATATTTTTCTCACACTGATGGTTTGTTGAACCATTTCAAGCTGCTGAGGAGCAGGTCTGAGCGTGGGGCTTGGCAAAGCTGTGCAACGATGTTCCATGGTGCCACACAGCGACTCTTTGTCCTTTCAGTGGCTGCTTAACCGTGACCTCCCGGTGACACAGGAGGTCTTACCCTGCCCTGACCACCCTTGGCAAGCAACGACGGCTTTGCTGGGACCATGGCTTGGACCAGCCCTTATGGAGGGGGTGATGTTGTTGTGTAGCTCATCTTACTGACAACAGGCAGGAGAAGGAGGATCTTAGAGGGTTTTTTTTTCTATACTGACTCCTTGGCATTGGAGACAAGCTGGCTATCAGGCCAGGAATCCAGCAGAGAAGCTGGGAGTCCTGCTGCTCCACCACCAGTGATTGAAGCTTGGGGATGCGATTTGCAGTGCAGGTTATTTAAATTATTTTTTTTTTAGCAAACAAATCCTCCAAGGAGGAGATTTTTTTTTTCCGCTATTGTTCTCCAGGGAGAAGATATCCCCACGGGAGTTTGCCTCCCCATCCCACTGGAAGCCAGCCCAGCTGCCAGTTTTGCCATCCCCTGAGTGTCTACAGGCTAAAAATACCCCGTGTACAACCAGCCTGCCACCCGTTAGCCCCCGGCAATGGGACTGACAGGTGCTCACGAGCTGCGGCAATTGAAATGAACCTCCACAAACAAAAATGAGTGAGATTTCGGATGTCTCGCCGTGCTGCACTGTGAAACTCCCCCGCGGTGGGAAGGGAAGGGCTTTCAAAGCACTGGGAAGTGAATGCCAAGGGAACAAATGTTTCACAGAGTGGGGTGTGCTGGTGTTGGGCTCTTCCAGTGCAGGTCTCAAATATATTGGTTCTCCTCAACCCTGAGGGCTGGCTATTGGGATGGAGGTAAAATCTCAGGGGAATGAGACTGCTCCATTAACTGGATGTGTTCTGACAGAGGAGGGGTCTGGGGACACCAGGTTGTCTGTGGCTGCCAGCACAGGTCAGATGAATCCCATCCTCCCCAGAGTATCCACAGTACTGGGGTTTTTCCCTTTCAGGGGAAAGCAATGGGTCCATGAGTGGTGGTGTGAACAGAAGTGCTTTGGTTCCAGGCATTGTCATTTAGCCCATTTAGTTGTCCCAGAAGATAAAGAGGTGACTTGCATACAGCGGGTGAGCATCTTCAAAGGTGAAAATACCAGGTTCTGAAAAGCTTTTCCGTCCAGTAGAGAACAGGCACAGCAAGATATCAAATGGCTGGACATTCATCACAGCGTCATTAAAAGAACTGGTGCTCCCTTGGAAGGTGTGATGCCTAGGAGCACGTCTGTGGGTTGAACAGCCTTGGAGTTGATCATTTGAAAACTCTTGCCAAAAATTATATGATAGCCCCTGCCAGAGAGATGTTGCTGCACGCTTTACACCAGAAGCCACATGGCTGGCATCTGCTGTGGGCTCACCTGGCCCCAAACACCACCGCAGAGCATGAAGGCAAAGCCCCAAGGTCCAGACTGCCACTGTCACCTGGATGTCCACTTCTCAGCCCATCCCTTGAGATGGGCATCAGTCGCTGGGATGAGTAGGGAGAGGCTGGAAACCAAAACACTCTGGGCTGGGGATCTCAGCTTGTTTTTCTTCTCTGCTTTGCTTTGACTCACTGAACAATCCCATCTGGGTTTCTGAACAGCAGTGTTCCTCACCTTGCACTTTATGCTTTCCAGGGGATCAGTAATAAACATCTCTTCAGTCGCTAATGAAATAGCAAGGAAAATTAGCAGCACTTCTATTGCAAGCTCAGAACCAGTAAATCCCAGAGAAATGCCACAGCACTCACACAGGGCTCAGAAACCTGCCAGAACTGATCCCCACGTCTCCCTTCTTCATCTTCCTCTCTTCACCTGGAGCTGTTCTTCCTGGGATGCTGGGGGATGTCTTTGTTCTGACACCAGAGTTGAAGTGAAATCCTTCTCAAGTGGCCCAGCTGCCGTGGTTTGTGTCCCCAGCCCTCCCTGCCAGGGTGGACGTGATTCATTTCAGACCAGTGGCTCCACAGGAAATCTATTATTTCCTCTTCTTCCAGTGAGTGATGTTTCTCCTTCTAAATTGAAGCTTTTCACAAGAGCGAATGGCTCCTCCATGTATTTCTCGCCTCAAGGAGACATTTGGCAAAGCTTTAAAACCATCCAAGTATTTGTTTGCAGCTGCTTTGAGGTGAAAAGCTCGTTTTCTGGTTCAAAAGATGTTTTGGCACTAATGGCTAATGATGGTAAAACAAAATAAATATTTAGATGCAAATGGTCCAAGGCAAAATGAGATGTCATGAATCACTGAACTGTTTGGCCTGATTTGATTATCTTTTTTTTATTATTATTATTTTTCCCTTCCCAGTTTGAGAAAAATTCTGTCTTCTCACCCCAATTTGGAGCATTAACACACTTTGAACATCCAGATTGGTCGACTGTTTTCCATCCAGCCTTAGAATTAGTCCATGTGCTACGGTTTCTACCACAGTCACGGTGTCTTACTCAACCGTTACACACAGTAGGAGCAAGTGTTGGGTGATTTAACTCCTCCATCCTGAGGGGCAATGGACAGACACCAGCAGCACTGCTGTAGGACCACGGGAGTTTTGGTTACTGGCACAGTGGAAGGAGCTTAAATCTTAAAAGTGGGCAAGGGAAAATCTCTAGGAGGGAGCCACGGCGAGCCACAGCGAGGCAGATCCAGCTGGCTTCGGGATGACTCAGCTTCGGGGAGATAATTGCAATCTCCAAATATCAAGGGATATTGGTGTCAATGAAGGAAAGGAAATATTGATGGTGGAAGAGAGTTCAAAGGCAGCATGGCTGAGCTGGCTGTGTGAAAACAGAGGTGGGATGATCCAGGCGGAGCAGTAAGGAAAAAATATTAGCCTATGAAATTAGCCTGCTGAGTGGGGAAGAGTTAGAAACTCCATCATTTGGGATGCTCAAAATTACACTGAACAAGATCTGAGTGAGTTCCCTCCAGGGAGCAATCAGGTACCAGCCAAGACAGATCTCTCCAGCCCCCCACCTCTGCATTTCACTGCGTTCTCTCAATAACTGCAGGTGTCAGTAAGGAAATTATTAGACCCATTTCCCCAGCAGTCCCATGATGCCTCCCCTGGATCAGAGCTACACCCTCCAGTGTAGGAGGGACCATGAGATGATCTCGGTAGATGGGGGATTTGTTTCCTCAGAGCTGTTTGACTTCTGCAAGAAGGGAAATTGGCTGCACAGCTTCTGCATCCCTGGCCAGGCTGGTGGCACCCTGGCTGCCCCACATCGTGTGGGGCACAGTCCTCACACCACCATCACTGACCGCAACGAGTTCCAGCATCATTTGAGCAGTTTGGCACCACCCTTGCCCTGGCAGCCCAGGCCTCTGCACCATGTTATCAGGGGAATGGATAAAAAAGAGCAGGAAAGGAAAGCGAGAGCCAGAGGTTCCCAGAGGATCTTGGCAAGATGCCTGCCAGGAGGCAGAAAATAAATCCAAAGGCTTCCCCTGAACAGCTCAAGGTTTACATCATCTGTCCTGCGGCGAAGGCTGGCAAAGGTTGGGCACTGCCAGATATGAAAAATCTGTGTAGAAGAAAAGCCCCACCATCCAGAGAGAGGGAAACGAGAGCCCGGCTCTTGACTGATGTGTCTGCAGTGAGCAGCAGAGGAGAAGGTGTCCTTTGCTTCGGCTGCCAGCTTTCCTCCAGAAAAAGCAACAGAAGGAAGAAAGATTCACTGCAACACTGCTGAGACGGACAAAGATCAGACTGCTCCTAGATCTCCCCAGCAGCTCTCTCCTACAAAAAGCTGAGCCTGTTCACCACTGCTGTGCCATAAAAGCTTGCTGTCACTTTGGTGTGACTCCTGCCCACCTCTGACCTGCTGTCCCTGGGCTGCACCACGTTCTCTGCACCTTCCCAGTGCTCTCCTGTGGCTGGGATGGCTGCATCACCTCCCTGCTGTAGGT
Source organism: Syrrhaptes paradoxus (assembly GCA_013400615.1). Taxonomy (NCBI): domain Eukaryota; kingdom Metazoa; phylum Chordata; class Aves; order Pterocliformes; family Pteroclidae; genus Syrrhaptes; species Syrrhaptes paradoxus. Next base: position 26,298 of record VZTO01022274.1, read on the forward strand.
GGACCCAGTGCTTTGGGTGCTGCCTGGTGGGTACTAACGTGGGAGGACACCCAACACTTCCTGTTAAGAGAGCTGATCGCATCAGTCCCACAGCCGTCTGGTCTCCGGGGGCCAAAGTCTTCCTCTCTCTGCACTCCCTAGGGATTGCTACATGGTGTACTGGTGTCGAGGCAATATTTGGTAGGTGACTTTGTCAGAAGACGGTATCCTTGTCCCAGAAGGAACCAGGATACACGAGAATTGACTTGGCTGGATCCATCCAGGTCATCTCAAGCAGAGCACGGACTGAAAGCCACACTTTCCAGCTCTGAGCGAGCAAATAACCCAGTCCACAGATCCAACATCCCACCCTGTTTGCCAACAACTATATTTTTGTTTGCTCTCACTTACAGAGAGAGGCTAAATTACCCCTAATTATGATTCAAATGGGAAGAACTATGGTTTCTTCAGCCATCAGCTTGGGGAAAATCAGCTGGAAGGTGCTATCAGCTACGTCCAGGGATTCAGACCAATTTTCTCCCCATGTCCCAGAATATTTTGACACCGGAGTGAGACCAAGTGAGGAGAAATTTTCATCCCTGAAGAGCAATTGTTTGCTTTAAAAATATATAAAGCTGGTGGAAAAGAGACTTAAATCTGAAGTGACCATTTAGCCATAACTGCAACTTTGCCAGCAATTTGCTGTAATGTGGAATGACTCAGAAACACAAAACCAAGGGGAAAATCTCTTCCTTTGTTCAAGGGGAAAGAGAGATGTATCCTTCTGTAAAATGGAACTGAAAGCTCTGCATATTAGGTTGCATTCAGGACAAAAACTGCAGAGAAAATACTCCTGAGCACTTGGTCCCAATCCTATCACTGTCTCCCTCCCGCTGTTAACACTTGGTCCTGCTATTCACAACAGAGGGGTGTAAAATGTGGTGTGTAAATCAGTAAAAAGCCAGACAGATCATCTCTGAAAACCACCTGCATGCTGTTATTTTCCTGAATCATTGATGTTTCAAGCTGCCACATTCCCAACCGGGCAGAGCCCTGCATCCTGTGGCCAGGGGAGCATATTGGGCTTGTGGGTTCCCATGCTAGGAGGGCAGATGATAAGTCTCAAGCCAAAATGGGGAATATGGACCCTATCATCTGAAAAATAGATCTCCTAGTTGCTCTCCTTTTTGTGACTTCTCTCCTGCTCCGCGTGCCTGACACACCAGACCCCATGGCTGAAGCAGAGCCTTGTAGTGATGCAAGCAGCATAAAAGAGGTTTCCTCCCAAATGCTCCTCTACCACCTGTAACCCACTCACTGTGTTAAAGACTCGTCACAGCAATCAGCAGTGGGGATCTCATTAAGTGCCACCTATGAACACGGAGATCCTGCTCTTGTATCTCTGCAAGAACCTCTTTCGGCAAATGACACGAGCCCGAAAACTGATTTCACCAAACTAAATATGCCTCAACGAGAAAGCTCCACTCCTTCATCCTTGGCAGAGTCATCTACAGTCATCGTAAAAATAACTCTGCGAGGATTTAAAATATTTCCTGTGAAGAACAGGGAACAGCTTTAACTCTGCCCTGGGATGCTGCGGGTGCCACCAGACCAGGACTGGCCACTGCAGCTGCTCCCCCCCAGCACCCAGGGCTCCGTGCCCTTCTCCACCACCTAAAAACTAACCCACCCCCCCGCCAGAGCCTGGGCACAGCCTGGCACACACAGCCCCCCTCGGCCAGCTCTCTCATGAAGATGAATGATCCTATTTGATGTGATGACACGAGCCAGTAGCTGGGGCCATCTCCCAGCTGCTTTAAGGGCAGAGTGAAGCATTGAGTCTGACATGGAGAATAAGGCATCGTCCACAGGGAAGGAGGGAAATATTGCCTGATAATTACCCCTGGGGTGCTAATGACACTTAGAGCATTTACAGCCATCCCCCTGCCCAGTCCCCTGCATTGAGAAAAGCTGCAGCATGCGAAGGGCAGATGTCACGAAAAAGTCAGGAAAAATCTGCCCAAATAGCAACCAAGATGCAACATTGCTACCGTTCCTGGGAAACAAAATCCCCACGCAGAGGAGTTTCTTTTCATTTGGTCAAAACCTTCCACTCTGATTCTAATCAAAGCATCACTTTCTGCTTCGCCTTCTCCCTGGCGGTGATGGGGGTCACTGGGGATATCTCAGCGGGAAATTTCTAAAGGAAATGTCTTTCAAAACAAGCCTTTGTGAGAAGAACATCTCCATCTTATCAAAACGCCTTGTTCCCTGGTTTATTTTTAAACAAAATCTGCCCAGATGCGCTATGAATCCTTACCAGGCTGCATCACCCAGCCCTCCCCGTGGCTGCAAGGCCAGGAGAGGAATTCAGGCATTTGCTACCCTCTGCCGTCCTCCTCCTGCTATTTCACCTCTCTTTTGCCACTGCTCTATTTTCCTCTCTCCTCTATGTCCCTATGTCACCTGCCAGGGAGCCATCATCATCCTCACATCAGGAGATACTGAGCCTTTCCAGGTGCCTTTGGGCTGAGCCTGCTGCCCCCCCTCAACCATCTGCTCCCCTAAACCACCCAGACCCATCTCCCAAAAATTATCCTCTCCAAATACAGGTTAGCTGTGCTTCCCTCTATCCCCCATCCTTTTCACCCTGTCCTTTCTAGTTCCCAGAGGGTCCCCCTGCTCCTAACCCTGCCCTTGCACTGCTACTCCCTCCGCATCACTCACAAACGGGCTCATGGCAGAGCTGGACTTTGACCTGCCGAGCACCACAAGCCCATCTGCGGGTCTCAGAGAACAGCCCAGCATCACCAGGGTTAATTCTGAGGTGGCAGCAGTGCAGCTCCTGCCTTTATTAACAACCCTTGACCCTTTGCAGAGGAAAACAAGCCCAGAGATAAATGCCAGCCTTGCTGCTTTGGTGCCCATGTTGAATATTTATCACCACAAACGCTATTTATCACAGGAAGAGAGATCAGGGCATAATTCCTTCCTAATGAGCCATGTTCCACTGACTCCTGATAGGATCTGAAGTGTGGAGTGCCCTTTTCTGGGATCGGTTGTTTACTGCCAACATGGGCTGTTCTCCACTGGGAAGCTGAGTGCCGCTGCCTGTCCCAAGGGCTTGGGGTTCCCCAGGGAGACAAACGTGACCCACCACTGTCAACACAGCTTGGTGACTGCTTATGATAACCGGTGTCACTGTCTTTAGCAGAGAGCACTCCTGGAACAGAATATAGTCACCAAATCATCAGTCCTGGTCTGAAACCAAGAGACTGTCCTGGTTTGGGCTGGGACAGAGTGACCCCTCTTCCCAGCAGCCAGGGAGAGGTTGTTGGGGTTTGTGCTGAGGAGAAGCTGATCACACACTGATGGGCAGAGCTGCTGCCAGGACAGTCCAGGACTTTCCAGCTTCTCTGCTGTGCCCGTGTCTGCAGGGGCAGGAGGAGCTGGGAGGGAGCACAGCCCCAGGGACCAGCCCAGGATTCGACCTCAGGGTTAGGGCTGAGACCCAAACTGGCCGATGGTCTGTTCCATCCCATGCCCGGCATGGCCAGGGGAGGGGTGAGGCTCTGGCTGGAAGTTCTCTCTCTTGCTCTGGGTTGTCTCTCTCTGGGTCACCCCTTCCTCAGGGTCATCTCAGTTTCTCGGACTCTAACCTCTGTTCCGGGATTGGGGTTTCGGGACTCTCCCTGCTCTGGGATGGTGCAGGAACAGTGCCAGAGGCAGGGAGTATGTCTGTGTTTGCACAGGAAAATAGGATGTTCCTCCATCCCTGGGCACTGCTGCAACTCATACAAGTCAAGGGAAAAGCAAACCTCCTTGATGCAAAATGCACACAAATCCAGTGTCCCTCCCTCCCGGCCACGTAGGGATGCAGAAACCACTCCATCCTATATCAATTCTTACTTATAAATGGAGTTTGTATCTGAATGTAACTCACATCGCTCTTCTGGAGGGAGGAAGGTTAATTCCTCGTCAGAACAATACAGGGAATGATCCTGACATGTATTTACCAAAGCAGTGGTCGTGCTCTTCCCAAGATGAATAACAAATGCTGTAAGATGGTAAGAAAGTGAATCTGTATTCTTGGCATTTTACTACAGACGACGCAAGCTCAGCTTCATACATGAGCCTGAATTTTGCATTTCAAGCAGGGATCCAAGCTCTTTGCTATGTAAGAAGGGTTTCCCTTCTCCCAGCGCCGCTGCACACGCTCGATGACTGCTAAACATGTTTTCTGAGAACTCACAAACAAATCACTTAATGAGCAGAGGACTTAAAATGAATGCAAAAATAGGGAATTTCGGAAATGTCCCACCTGCCTCAGACCTTATAGATTTTTAGCCTGCTTCCCTCAGGAAATGAGATCCATGGAGTCATTCAGAGGCTGGCCTGGCTGGCTGCCTGCTTCATAATAACTTTTGAACAGGAGTTTCACTCAAATTTGACAGAGTGGAGATCTCCAAGATATTATCAAGCTCCTTACACGTTCAGCAAGAAGAGGGGATCAGGGAGAAGAGCCACAGCTGTGCCGTGACTCAGCCAGCACCAGGCAGGAGGGAACGCACAGCCCCATCCCACAAATCGAAAGAAAACCTTCCTTTGGCCATTCTGCTGCTCACACAAGTCTGCGTTTTTATCCCAAGCAATTTCAGACCAGACTTGGTTTATTTATGCTTAAACTGTCAGAAAAAAACTTGAAAGCTGGGGTGTAGAGGGATTTTTTTATTTTTTCTTTTTAAAGAAACACTAAGGATTCATTCATCCCATTATTCACCAGGATGAAGCTTTCTCCATAGGCACAGCCCAAAAACAAACAGCCTCCGGAGACGCGTGCTCAGCCCTGCCCTTCCCTTCGGCTCTTGCCAGGACGGAGGGGTGAGGCTGCCTGGATCTGGTCCCCACCCCTCCCAACCATGGGGCTGGGAAGTGGAAGGGTTTTCACTGATTTTCTCATGATTTCATCATTCTGGGAGGAGAAGAAGGGAGGGCCACCTTCTCTTGTCATGATTTTCCCCAAGAATAATCGCTGGTGCTTTCTACTGTCTCTGAGTTGTTGTGTGCTCTGTATTTCTGTTTTATCTTAAACGAAGGGGTGGGTGTTTTCTGATTTCTCTTGGTTTTTTTTAACATGTGCTGTTTTCTCATGTATACATTTTTTTCACAAGCTGGTAGGATGATTTGAACATATTTACCCTAAAAGCACTTCTCCCTCTCCCTACACCTCGCCTCCAGAAACCCTTGTACAATTGAGAAGGAGTTTTTAGCCTTACTCTTCCCAAGTTTCTGGCTGTCTGTATATTTTAACTGCTTGCTTTTAGTTCTCAATGGACAATCATAGGAACCTAAATCTCATTTCCAGGACGAACAGGAACACACCCTTTTTAAAAGATTCCGATCTGAACCAAGACATTGCCTGAAGTATCCCAGGCTTGAATCCAAACTTCCTGCTGGGAGCTGTGGGCTGAGCTCTTGCTTAGGATGCACCCAAGCTGGCAGAAGGACTTGCAAACAAAATCTCCCCTGGTATGTGGCCACATCTTGCCCTGCTTTGTCAGCAACTTCTGTCATTTCTCCCTCTGAGAATTTTGGCATGTATAATTTCCCCTCAAAACCACAATTTCCTATTTTCTTCAACATGTTCTTATTTTTTTCAGATATCCCCCACAGCCAGTTCTAGGTACCCTCCATAGGTGGAAATCCTGGAGTCTCCCTCTTGAGTTCTGGGGCAAACTCACCCTCAGTCTTGTTTTTCTAGGTTTCCCCTGCCTCTTGGTCTGATAAGATTTCCACCAAAAAAGCCTTGCGTGGCATTCTCACCACCTATCTCCTGCTCCTTCCCTCTGATCATCTCTCCTCCCATGTCTCTTCCACCAGGATGTCCCCAGCTAGCTTTCCTCTCGTTTCCATCCTGCTCAGACGATCCCCAAAAGAAGCGCCACGTTTCCCACAAAGCCCAAACCTGGTGAGTGTGGGCAGGAGACACGACGCTGCCCAGCCTGTGAGCCATCACTAAAGTGACAGGGAGAAGCAGCAGATTCTTCATTGCCATGGTAACAAGATGTTCCACGATGCATGGTGGGGCAGGATGCTCTGTGCTCCAAGTGTCCAGCCAAACGTTGGGGGACCCGGGGTGCTGGGGACCATGGGGATCCTGACTTTGGTGCTTTGTAGCTGCTCAGGTACAAGATCAGTGTGAAGGTGGATAGATTCTGCTCTGAGTCCTCAGAGGGCTGGCAGGAGCCTTGGAGAGGAGACGAAGGTGCGGTGAGCACCCTTCGAGCTGAGCCTGAGCGCTGCCCCTCTGCTGTCCTCCTAGGACAGCCAGTGTCCCTGCTTTGGGACCTGCCAGCCAGCTCCAGCTGGGAACACCAAGCTGGTGAGACCTGCAAAGCTCTCCTGCTGGACCTCCCTGATCCATACCCCTCTCTTTCCTGGGTGAAATCATCTCCCCATCCAGCCCGTGTTGGTGAGAGGAGCCTCTCCTCACTGCTCACTCTGCCAGCAACCTGGGCAGAGGACGTGGCTTCCCAGTCCCACCCAACACAAGTAGAGATGGCCCAGTCTGAGTCCACGGTCTCCTCTCAACACAGCCTCACCTCTTGCCACTTGTTCTCACAGCTCCTGGCATTTTCTCGCCTCTAAACGCATTAACATCCTCAGGTCACCCTGCAGTGTTGCTGATAAAGATTGGCTCATATTTGCATCTCTCTGCAACACTGGATGCTCCAGACACAGAGGGACTCGGGGGTTACAAGGAGCAGGCCTATCCCACAGGGTGAACCAAGTGTTTGTCTTGAATCATGAAAGGCATCGTTCCCAGTTGCTCTTTTCCGTTTCCTTCCTACCACTTTTTATACACCCCTGAAAAAGCAGGTCCTGAGAAGACCTTAAGCCAGAGTATTTGCTGGGGTCACGGTTATAGAGGATGCAGCAGGAGAAAGTCTCAAATCTCTTCATTTTCAGAGCCAGGCCTTGCCATGCGAGGGACACGGGGCTTCGGGAAGGATTCCCACCTTCGTGGCCTCAAAGTAAATGTTATCATCTGCAGCTGAAACTTTCCTGAGCCCGGCGGCTGTTGGAGAGTCCAGGAGAGGGCAGCAGCGCAGTGCGGGAGGCATTGCACAGAGCAGCCCGAGCAGGGAGCGGGGGATTTTTACCAGAAACAGTCTTTGGATCCAAAATGCAACCAAGAAAAGGAGGTGGCTCTGCTTCTTGGAGTAGAACAAACATACTCAGAGCAGGGGGATTGGTCCAGCTCCAGGTCTTGTGCTCAGTATGGTAATTTCAGGGGCACTAAGCTGTCCCAAGAAACTTTGCAGAAGGTGTGGGCTGGCAACTGTTTGCTGAGGCCAAATGGAGGAAGAAATGGTGGGGTTCACCCGTTGCCTGCAGACCAGCCGGCCCAGCAGTGGCCAGTCCACGGGTAGGAATGCCAGAAACTGCCCTGGAGGTGAGAGGAGGGAGAAGAGTGAAGTGGAGAAGCGGCAGAGCCGGGAGAAGGTGTATGTGATGTCCGAGGGCAGGGGGCTGCGGGTCTGCAGGTGGGAGGCACAGGCAGGAGATGCCAGGAGGACCACTGGTTAGCTATAAAGCTCCACGATGCTTCTGCTCCTCACAGTTCTGCACCAGCTCACAGGGTTCCTCCATGGGACTGCAGCAGGTGATTAAACACGGCTTTGGCATCAAGCTGAAGGGAGGGAAGAAGCCAGTGACGGAGTGCTGGCTCTCAGGCTGTCTGACACAGGGATAGTGGAGAGGTGGAGTAAAGCCAGAGGAAAGGAGATGGAGGGAATAGGCAGGTCAGTGCTGGGTCCATCACCTGAAAGTTGCTTTGCCAGGCTGGAGGTGAAGCCCCTCGGAAAGGTTATGCATAGCAAACTTCCTGAGGCACAGGGACTGGGGAGCACTGGGCTCTCCCCAGAGTCTGGATGTGCTCAGCCTCCCCAGTCACTCTCAGCTTCTCCCCCCTTCAAAATCCTAAAGGAGGCTGCAAAACCCCTTTGGAATGAACCTGCATGCTAGCAGGGCTGCAGCCCAAACCACAATCATATTAACAAGGCGAAGCTAATGCCCACCCGTTGCCTTGAGGAGGTTGTGTGCACGCGAGAGCCCCAGCAACGCGGAATGAGCCTGCTGGCTTGGCAGAGGCTGGGATGAGGAGGCAGTGGCAGCTGCTGCCCAACTTAGCTCCGCAGCCCAGCTTGGAGGGAACAGATTCCCTCTGACTAATCTTGAGACAAGTGTAATTAGGTCTGTGGCGGGGGCCGTGGGCGGGAGGCATGTCCCCCATCCTTGGCTGCATGGGCTGTACTGGGAGTTGATGGGGAAGGGGTGGGGAGAGCTGGCTCTCAATACGGGCTGGTTTTCCCTGTAATCCAGGGCTGAGCAAAAAGCCTGGGAGTGAAATTCCCCATAACAAAGTCAGTCCCATCCAGGAGGGTTCAAAGAACCGGACCGTGGAAGGGGTTGGGGCAGAGCAGGGCTGGTAGCCTGGAGAAAGGCAGGTGATGGCCAGCTGATGGCACGGCTGCAAACAAGCATGGGTCTGGCACACACGCCCTTGAACGTTCTGTCACAGGGTTGCTCAAAAGCCTCTTTCAGTTCATTATGTTTTGCCGGTTCCTGGTTCTTTCCTACAATATGTCGGAGTTTAATACCCCACTGCCTTCCTCGTGCTGCTGTTCCACGTGAAAAAAAAAAAAAGGCCGCTCCCATTCTGGGTTTAACTCAAAAGTCTGTTAAGCACCCATGTTCTTTTCAGTGTCTGGGGGTGTTTGTGTCAGCATGTGTTTGGGTGCTTCCCTGGACCGGGATCTAAGAGAAAGACCGAGGTCATTAGGTTTCTGGAAAATCAAAGGGATTTTTGGTGAGAGGTGATAAGGCAGTAAGTGGCAACAACACAATCATTTGTAATCATCTGCCCACACTGCTATTTAACCAGACTGAGATAACTAATTGATGCTTATGTTTGCAAGCAATCGTCTTGAAAATATTCTTATTTATGTCAGATTTCCGTCTTGCTGGATCCAAAAAGGTCTTCTGTTAAAGCAGGGCAATTCTGTGCATGTAATAGAAGCCCCTCAGAAGCAACTCAGGAACCAAAGTGTCATCTTTCCGAGGTCCCTCAGTAATTGCCTTTTTTTTGAAAAAAAGGTCCTGGTTCAGAAATTTTTTTATACCTAAAATCCAACTACAACACTGTGATCAACTCTAAGGAAAAAAGCAATGGGAAATTTTCATTGACCAGAATAAAAACCAAAAAACTATTGGACAAATGGAAACACTGATTTCAAATGGGAAATCCAAAACATTTCAGCATGAAATAATCAGACTTCTCAGTTTTATACTTGGGGAGATGTTTTCCTCTGAAAATGAAAACATGGTGAAACTTGCCTGCGTTTGTAAAACTTCTCTAGGTCACAAAGTCAGTCCTACACAGCCCAGGGGGAAATTCCAAGTAAAGCTGCTGCCCAGCTCTTTGCAGGGGCCTGAATCCAGCCCAGAAGAGGTTTACTCTCCCCAGTAAGTACAGGATGTGGGCTCTCTCCCCAGGCTGCCAAGCACCTTTCCTTGCATGTACCCCTTCACTCATCTTCCTTTCCACCATCAGCAACTGGGCAGCCAAAATACATGCTGGCTTTGTGCATTTTGGAATACCCACGCTAGCTTGAGAGGCTGGGAGCTGTGCACTCAAACCAGTGTCCCAGTTTTGCCCTCCTGCAGACCGGTTTGAATCCAGACTCAACCCAGTGAAACGGGAGCTGGGAAGTACGGCTGGGTGAGAGTTAGGAACCAAAGCCACGTTCATAGCAGATTTTCATTTTTAATTCCATTTCCTCCATGATATGAAATGAAGCCTCCACAGATCCCACACAGCAGGGTAAGGGAGGACAGGAGGAGCAGAGCAGCACAGAATTGGGCCCTCAGTTGCGTGTCAGTATCCATGACAACCTCTCATTTCTACTTGCTCACAGGAATTGCTGAAACTCTTCTCCTGCACCAGAGCACCCCTTGCTGGGACTGCACCCCCTTTCTGGAGGTCTGAGGGAGCCAGGGGACTGCAGAGTGTCTGTAGTGACCACACATGTGACAAGTGGGACATGGCACAGAGGTGGGATGCTAAGAAGCAGCAGAAGCTTTCCATGTAGTGCCAAGGTTGTGAGCTCCACTGCCCTCTGGCATCAGCGGTGATGGATGGACCCTCCAGAGGGTGAATCATTCCATCCCTGCATCTGCCTTGGGCTCCGGAAGCACCCCCAGTGCCCCTGAACCCCAAGTGCAGAGCAGCCAGCAGGCACGGACACGACAGCTCCCAGGGAAAGCCTGGCCTCAGCAAGCAGCCGTGTCCCCTGTGCATTGTAAAATCATCAAAATCATCAGCTCGTAGCTGCCCCTGGAAGCACAGCACAACTCCGCAGCGCAGCACGAGCCACCCTGGTGTCGAACAGCACCAGTCCCCCCCGTGAATCCCACTTGGGAGGGTCACCCTGCCCCGTGGTGACAATGCTGTGCTGTTTTCCAGCACCAATGGCTGAAACTCACAGGCCCACAGGTTTTAACGACATGGGGAAATTTCCTCTGCACAAAGGAAGCGAGTGGGTCCTTTGAAGCCCAGCTCCCTTCCCAGGTCAACACCAGCAGGACCATTGGGCTCATGTGATGTCTCATTAGCTAGCTCTCCCAGGCACAGGATGGGTCTCGGGGAGGCTGCACATCAGCTCCAATAATGAGGCAAATTGCAACCCAAACGCCTTTGAGGCGGCCGCTCATGCCAGTGGGGCCAAGCCTGCCGCGAAACATGAAAGACCTCCCATCTGGCTCACAGCCCTCCTCCCCTGGGAGGGGTCGATTTGGAGGCAGAAAATGAAGGTCTGGCTTTTGATTAGCAGGCGGCGCTGCCTGGAAAAGGAAAGGCACGGTGGGCGGGTGTGGGAGTGAAGGACAGTGTGTTTGGTGTGTCTGTAACCATCGGTGACAAGCTCCCTGTTCTCTAGTTGCACAGAAGACCCAAAGAGAGGAAAGGATTTTGGTGGTGACGGGTCTGTCTTTGGCAGCCCGTGCTCTCTTGCTTGGTTTCCCTTACAGTCCCCAGCCCAGCTGCAGCTGAGGACTCCTGCCTGACCACAAACCCATTGTAATTTCCAGAAAAAAATTGATATTTTTGGCGACGCCAAGGATAAACTGTTGTGGTAGCACCTGCCACTGTGAGCAAACTGGTTGTGGGCTGAAGGTCCTCAGTGACACAAGCAGAGAATGGGCTCCCTGTCCCAGCCAGCTCCTGGCAAAAGGTACCAAGCAAGTGAGAAGCCCAGTCATGAACCCCCCCCCCAGAGCAGAATGTCTCCCTGACGGTGCTTTGATCCCTGAGCTGGAGACTGAACTCTTTGAAGAGATGAGATGTAGAGATTTTTCTCTGCAGACAATAAATCACAGAAGTGATTTACTTTGATCTTATCCAAAATATGAATAAATACCGAGCTGCTCCGCCATTTCAGTGGAGTACAGAGTTAACTAATTGTCTGAACGCTGATGGGCAAAGGGATGTCTCGCCAGCTGCTGTCAGTACGCAGCAATTAATTAGAAGTGTTCCTGTGTAATTTTGCATATCTTTTCTTTCAAGCCCAGAAAGACCACTATCCCCTTGGTCTGCTCTTTCTTCTCCAAAGAGACTCACTATCATATGCAAGACACGGGAGATGATTAGTGCACTTTGCTCACTGCTGATGAGTTCTCAGCTGGAGACTGTCCGCTTTTGAGCATCATGCCTTAAAAGATGACAAATTAGAGAGAGCAGATGACATCTGGAAGGCCTGAACCACCCCCCTCTGAAGAACTGAGAGTTCAAGTGTATTCCGTTCAGGTCAGAGGAAGCTAAGGGGGCAGAAGCAGGCTACCACCCCTGGAATGGTGTTGAGAGCAAGCAAAATCAGCGTCATTCGCAGCCCAGAGGCTTTAGGCTGGACATTAGACTATCAAGCAATGAGAATTAAGTTATTGAAAGAGGTACAGTTGCTTTCAGTAGAAACCAGACAGCTATGTATTACCCCAGTCCTTCTTCCATTGCGTCAGCAAGGGGACAAGGGACCCAGAGCCCAGCCTGGGTGACCCCGGGCTGGGGAAGGGCCCTGGTGCGGCCGTTGTGTGCCCTCCTCTGAACCACAGAGGGGGTCTGGACCCTACCCAAGGCCGTGATGCTCATCCCCAGAGCCTGGTGGCTGTTTGTCCATCCTGCAGACTCCAACCCATGCCATGGGAGACACGAACACCCCCTCGCCGCTGCAGAAGCCCATTTTGCAGAAGACGCTTCACCTCCTGAGTGTCTCGGGCACCCGCCCTCCCCCTCCTAAGTCCTATTCCAGTGTTTTCACCCCGGTCCCGGTGTTTCCAACTTCCCTCGAGTACCTCCATCCCCCTCACGGAAACAATCTCCCTCTGGTTATGCTGCAGCAGAGGCTCTCCCAGACCCACAGCCTCTGAGGGACAGCAAGGATGGCCAAGGTCCCCCCTCAGCTCCCCCTTGAGCCCTTCACCACCTCCCCACAGCCTCTCCTCAGGGAAGCACGAGGGCGGGGCTGTGTGCTGACCAATCCAGTGGCACTGCTGCAGCTCCTGGCCAATCCCCTTTGGCCACGCCTTACGGAGGGTATATAAGGCTCCTCCTGGGGCTGTTAGCTGTGTGGTGTTGGCAGCTGTGAGGGAGGGACTGGGTGTGGTGAGGGG
>VZTO01022275.1:0-48798 GCA_013400615.1 Syrrhaptes paradoxus
ATGCCCTATACTGGAACGAGCCTGGATTTGTATTTGCAAAGTATAGCAAGCATAAAAGAAACTGACTCAAGCAGGGAAAAGAGAGTGATTTGTACACATTAAAAAAAGCAGTTCTCCACCTTGGGCATGCTGGGAAAAGCAGAATGTTCTGTTCTTCCTTGTTGTACATTTTCAAAAGGAATTTTGGCATCAGTTTATTTTCATAAAGCAGGAAAAAATAAACTCATTTCCACAGAGGCTAACTTTCTGAGTCTCTAATACACAGAGGTGAGAGGGTGTATTTCTAGTTCCAGCTGTGCATGAGAGACCTGGACAGGAGAGAGTACCCACAGTTCTTGCATCCAACTTCTGCCATTCTGGACTTCTTCCCAGTCCTCTTTGGACTCGGTCAACCTTACTCAGCAAAGTCCATTCTCATACATATGCCTTGCAATCCTTGGGAGGTCCAGGTCCTGCTGACTGGCAGTCTGCTTCAGACCAGTATTTCCCATTTTGAAACTTTGTCTCTTAAAATGAAGAGGAGAATCGAGTTGCAAGTGAAAAGCAAAGGTATGCCAGGTACAGATTACTGAGGCGTTAATGAGCAGAGTTAAGCAGTACCCTCTCTCTGGGACAAAGTTTCCATATTCTGTATGGATTGTTGCTTTAAAGCTCCTAGTCCTTGCTCCAGACTTAATACATTTTACTGTAATACTTCAGTCAGTCAGGTGAAAAAAATTTATCTATTTTAGCTCTTTCTGCTTCTTCTGTATAACCAGTGGCCAGAGCAAGTAGACAGAAACATGCAACTGCATGTTTGACTGCTGCACTACTGGAAACTTTCCTCCAGTGCAAAGGAACCAACAAGGGGGTTGAAACTAGATGATCACTATGGTCCTTTTCAACCCAGGCTCTATGATGTTTGTAGAGCATGCACATGCAAATTTTATCTGGGCTACAGAGATTGATTTTTGTGCAAGCTTTTATGAATAGTTCAGAGGTAAAGAGGAAAAATATGATATTTTGTCTTGTGCCAAAGGGCTGAAAAGGAATAATGATAAACATCCTAAAATTATCTAAAGGAGTTCTTGAGACATTTGACAGCTATAGGTATAAAAATGGAATACCTTGTAAGACTGTTCAGTTCTGGGTAGCAATCTCTTTCTGGAGAAGTCTAGGAACTTGTGCTGTCCTAATGACAACTTTCTAGCTTAGCATGAAAACTAATGATCAAAATTCGAGTCATCTGCATGTGTTAGTTGCTACTGAAAGCCTAAGACTCAAGTTTTCTTCTTGCCACGGACCATGTGTAGTGCTTTCTATGTATAGGGAAACCATCCTCGGAGGGTAGGCAGAAGAAAAGTTTTTCATGAAAGACTGATGTCTTTTTTAAAATAACACAGGTTAGTAGATATTAGAATATCTAGTAGGATTTTTGAGATCTGATTAGGAGAGGGGAAGTAAGAATATTGAAGTATATGCAAAGAACTAAGCTGTCCCTTTATGTTATTGTGATACCTATGTGTCTCACTATGTGTGTAAGTGAGGGGTAATTGCTTCAGTATTTTCATTCAGTGAACAAGAGGTTTCCCCTCCTAGGAAAAGAAGCTGCAGTTTTAATAAAGTAGAGGGTGAGTGTTTGAATCCTGTTACCTCCTTACAGAGGGTCAGTTCTTCTCTCCATTGCATCACTGAGCGTTCACACCTGAAATCACTTTGCTGTAAGTCAGTGAGCTTGAATTTGCTCTATACCCTGTTAGAGCAACGTAACAACTATTTGCTCACTTCTAACTTTGTGCATAATCTTGAAAATATATTTGTGAAACTGTTGTTCTCTTTTGTTCTCTTCTAGACTAAAGAATGAGTTAAAAATGCTGCGATGGATGAGCCAGACTCCAGAAGATAATACAGGTGAGTGATAGGACAGTTCTGAGTTAAGCAGAAGAGAAATATGACACAAGTTATGGTAATAAGGTGCTCTAAAGGGTTGGAAGGAGAACCAACCAAAAAGTACCTCAGCTGTTGAGATTTTTCCTGCTAGTATGATGAAAATGTGCTGACATCCGATGAAATCAGGCACATAACATCTTTCTTATACTTCTTTCACTTCTGGCTTTATCCAAAACCAGTAGATGTCAGTGGGAGACTTTCTAATGCTTGAAGAAACCTATGAAACTGCCAAATCATCTCTGTGAGTGTGTGATTGGTTCTGTCACTGTCGGAGTCACAGCACTCTGGTGTGTTAAAGATGTCTCAGGGGATGGTACATGAAACCCTTCAGCTGTCAGAGAAGTGGTAACTGGATTTCATGCTTATTATGAGTAGGTTAAGTCCTGAATCACGTGCTTTCACGTGCCCTTGCTAAGCTTCTTTTCAGTCCTCACTGTATCAGTCCTGTTATTCATACAATAGTCCAGGCCCTCTTGGGTGCTTGCTGGGTACTTTGGTTTATAGCCATGAGGTTTACAGCCTAGTTATGTACTGCTCAAAAAGGAGTGTCTCTTGATAACGCCTTTGGTCAGTGGAATCTGGATCAGGACCTTTGAGTGAGACAGAATTCAGAAATCCGGAAATGTGTGGAACAGCAAAAAGAAAAGCAGACTGAAGACGAACTGGGAAGTTCTGTGAAATGCCATCAGGGTAGAGTACAGTATAACTGGCCTGACTGGTCATTTTATGCCTGTACACAAAGAATATTTTTCTTGCAGAGCATGAGAACATACCAGTTAGCAAACTACAATGTGTTAAATAAGTAAATAGCTGTTGAAGTGGTGATATGAAATGCCTTCTGCATTTCCTCTTTGATGAAAGAGGAAGATGTAAATCTGCTTTCTGTGCAGTGTCGCAGTGTCCTGCTCCAGGCTGTGGGCAGTTGTTAGCTTCACCGTGGGCAGCTCCTATCATTGGCCTCTAACTCACTTTATCTCACTTTTACAAATACACCTTCAGTAGGAGCAATGCTTGAACAATCAAATCAGCTTCTGCTTTTTTTTTTTCCCTCAGCAATTAAACTGACCCAAATTCCTCCCTAGCGTAACGGTCCTCCCATCAATGAATGTATGCCTGAATGCAGCTGCCCTGATTATGTTTGTTTCTACAGCATGGTACAGGTTTTGAATTCTAGAGCTTTGCAGCCAACCACTGAAAAAGCCGTAAAATCAGTCAATGGCTCTGGGTTTCCTGCAGGACTAATGAATAAAACAATCAGAACTCTCTAGGCCAAAGCATATCTGAGGAATGGTTTTGCATAAAATGAGCTAAAAGACATTTAAACAATGTGTTAAATTTTCTCCCCTTCTTCTCCCTACCAGGTACTAATTTAAAAAGTTACTTACTCGGTTAACCTCAAACTTCCCCTCCCTACCTTCCTCAATTCCCCATTGAGGAATCAAAACCAGCCAAGTCAGAAAGTTGTAAATATTGCTGTTCTTCTTTTTGTGTTACAGCTGTATTTAGAAGCCCAAGCCAAGAAATCTGGGCCAAATGTGCTAACATGTGCTGGTACTATGGGGAACAAGGCTCTGCAAATGTTGTTGTTAGGGTTTTGTTTGGGTTTTTTGGGGGGGACAGTGGGATGCTAAGCAATTTAAAAAAGTATTCAATTCAGGTTAATTTGAAAGGAGAAATCTACAGTTTTCCCAGAGGAAAAAAATGCAGATATGGTTATTTTTTTAAATTGAATAAAATGTTTTCTTAATATTTTCTAAAAAAGAAAGCATTATTTCCTTCTCTTCAGGAAGGGTCTCTGTAAAGCCCTTGCAGGACCAGTAGCTATCCTGATCCACAGAAGGGGGATATGCTCTCTATCATTTTTAGCAGCTTACAGAAAAGGACAGGATTTTTGATAAGCTAGTGGTCGATAGCCCCTGGGATGGGGAGCCTCAGGAAGCACAGTCAGGCACTTTCCCCCCTCATGGTCTCTTCCTCCAGCCCACCTCGCTTTTCCTCAAAGCTGTCAGCTCTCACTGGAACTATTGCCTGCGCACTGCTACTGCGCTGCAGACCAGAGGTGGGCAGAGGGGACTTGCCTGCCCGTGACAAGCTGCTTGGAGAGCAGGAAATTTGGGAGCCACACCATTAGGATCTCTCACACAGCAGAGACAGACCAGTTCTTGCTCTGCTCATTCTCACTCCCTTCGCCAGTGCCTTGCCTCGGTCCCTTCCCCTCTCTGCCTGCTCTGCAGAGCAGAGCCTCGGAGGTGTAACCCTGCACCCTGGCATCTTTCCTTGCTGCTCCGCTTTCCATAGCTCCACTTAGGGACAAACACCAAGAGGTGAAACAAGGTGTGGGAGACAGATAAAACAGCATAAGCTTGTCACATGGGAAGAAAGTAGTTTATTTGTATTAGTCCAGACCCTTGGCGTGAGGGGCACTATTAGTCTGTGCACGTAGCTCCCCTCAATCCCTAGATGAGGAGCTGGCAAGGCCCATAATACAGCTCCAGCTGCAGCAGCACAGACATGGAAAGGCTGCAGATGAGCTCAGCGACAAGCTGTGAAAAGCTGAAAATGTCTTTGACTCGAATAAGACCCTGGCTGGGCAGGGGCATGAGCTGGCAATGTAGGATCTTGTAGGATCACATTATTGACTTGTTTTAGTGAGGTGAGTGGCTGAGGTGGCAGTGAAGTTGGCCTGTAAAATTCTGAAGTGCATCTTCTGAACTCTCCTAAGAGAGTTCAGCGTGTTTATTCTGCTCCTTGCATGCTGTTATTTGTTCTCTGTGCTGGGATGCAGTGATTTCCTCCTTGGCTGTGTTCCCATTGTACCTAGAGCCTGACTGTATTTTTGCATGAAATGCTAAAGGGCATTGGCTGGGCTGGCTGCGACAGGTGAGTGGCATAGCTCGTGTGCCAGCATTCAGACTGGTAGAAATAAGGTGTTTGTACTGGCTGAACTGGGAGCAATGTTGTGGGTCCTCCTGGTCTGTACTCATTGGCTTGGCTTGGTCTACAGACATAGGGGTTATTTCTTCATCCATGTTGGGATTTGTAACTACATATACATTAAACAACTACAGCATCATTATTTTTAACCTGTTGCATTTCTTGGCTTGGTGAATGTGATGGTTCTGGGTGGGGTTTTCAAGTATCTCCAGCTGGCATCATCTACCCTTGAAATGCATACTGAAATGCCCAGTAACTTCAAAGGGGGAGAGAGAGGACAGTCCTGGTTCGCTTTGAAATCCCATTTCTAGATGCTTAAGTAACTGAACATTACTGCAAGTTATTCACTGGGGTATATCTGTGAATATCACCATATCTGTCGACATGTTTCAGGCACAGACAAGAAGGTAATGTTTAAGTCTTTTTAATAAAATTTTAAATAATAACATGAATATTTATTTACAGAATAATGTTATTACTTTTTTTTTTTTATAATTCACTAGGGTTCATCACTACTGGTTGAGCTCTCATAGTCATTGGTGTTCTACAAAGGCAACAGTGAGAGACAGGCTTGCATTGAATATTGTGCAATCCAAGGTACAGAACTTGCAGAGATTTGTTTATGTGCTAAAATTTGCATACTGAGAGCGGCCTGTGTGAGACCACCTAAACTATAAAAGTTAGATGCTTGCAGATTTCTGCAGGATTAGTGCATTCAGCATTTAAAAGCAGTATTCCTTTTCTACTGGAAGTTGTGCAGTTAGAAATAGCGCATTATCTCAATAAAGGCACTTCTAGCCTGTCCTTGTTGCTGGTTATGCTGATAGGTGTTCTGGCTGTCTGAAGGGAGGAGGTAATGTCAGGCAGCTAAATAGATGCTAAAAGTACAGTCCGTGTGAGTAGGGAAAAATGTGTCACTGCCAGTGGTGGGCAGACAGCAGTTGTTTACGTAGAGCTTATGTTTGGCTCAGCATCTAAAAGGTTAAACATTTCTCCAGATTGTCTGTCCCCTGAAGCAGGGTTATGCCTGTTGACAGGACACCAAATTAATTAATTAGTTGTACTGAGAAAAAATCAGAGCTGCCAGAAAGTCACAGAAAAGATGAAAAATCCCTGTGAGAAACACATAACATGAAAATTGCCCAGAGTCTGTATCCCTCTCTTCACCGGTTCAGGTAGAGGTACAGCTATTGTGTTCTTGTACTGTGCTTGGCTGCCTTTTAATTGAACGATGTATTTAAAAAAATCACTGGGTTTCCTGCCAAATTTTTCAACCAACCCTTTGCACTAAGAGTACAAGACAGAAGTCTGTCACTTGTTTCTGAAGCANTTTAAAAAAATCACAAATTTCTGGGTTTCCTGCCAAATTTTTCAACCAACCCTTTGACCTAAGAGTACAAGACAGAAGTCTGTCACTTGTTTCTGAAGCAATCAGCAGACCTCCAGCATCGGAGAACTTTGGAGAAGGAGGTAAGCTCTTGGTTAATTTAGACAAATTTACTTGGTATCAAGATACTAAAACAATGAATAGCAGCAATTAGTCAGCTTCCATTTATTATTTTTTTTTGGTCAAGCAGGAGATCTTAGGTTCCATGTGCCTTCTGAAATGTTCCTGTGTATACTCTGTAAAACATGCTCCCACAGCATGATAACAAATGAGTATATGAAATCTGGTCCTCTGAAAAAATAGCCTCTCTTTCCTTTTTTTTAAAACCAGTATGAATATTCAGAAGGTCTTTAAATATACATTGCTGGTTTCTAGAGTGGAGTTGTTGTTCGGGTTGGGCTTTGCCTGTACTGTAATGAAAAAGGCGAGTCAGCAGATGGCAATGTTGTATAGACGTTCAGACAGGAGACAACCACATCAACAAGGGAGGGAAACCTCTGATACTCCCTAACTAGCCAGGAGGGAAAACGGAGTGGCCCCTCCAGGCCATGGGGAGTTGGTCCTCCAAGCATACTTTGGCTGAATGCTTGCGTAGGCTTACTGAGGTTTTACTGCTATTTCTAACAGCAGTTCAACATTTAAAGCCCCTCCTTTGAAAGGGCAAGCCCATTATCATTTAAGAAGAGCAATCTAATTAGTGCATTTCCATATTCTTTTAAAAACATGATTTCGTAATGCTACATAAGTACAACGTGTTCTTTCCCACACAGATTGCATTTTTTTTCAAAAGATAAATGAGTCTGATGCATTAGCTTTTGCTGGAATGTTGTGTGACAATTTAACTGATCTGTTCCTGCCTTTTCAGGCTGAAACTAAGAAAATCAACTCGCCCAACACATTTCTCCAAGGCCAAATAAAAGTAAGTTATTTCCGTAGAACCCACTGTGGTTCAGGCATAATGCAAACTAGTTTATACATGAGTTACCTTCACTACGTCTAATCTCAAATCACCAGAAAGCTTCTCTTTGGCTTCAGCAAGTTCCGGATTAGACCTGCTGTGCCTTGCCAGTTAGAAAGTCAAAAGATGCCAGATATATTTCTACCTCCTTTCTTTTTTTTATGTTGTTTTTTTTTTTTTTTAAACTACTGTGGAAAGCTATTAGGGTGCTTTGATCTAAATATGTAAATCAAAGCTGCAGAAGCTCCCTGCTTCCAACTGTACTGAAGGCACTGGAATGAGGCAAAAGAGCCTGTGGTAGATAACTCCAACATCTAAAACCCGTGGAATAGCTCAGCAAGAACTGGGAAGGACTTCTGTAAAATACAGGAACTAACAGATGTCTTGAGAGAAGACAAGTGAGTAATCGTTTGAATAGAACAATCTTTGGTTCAGATGATATTCTGCTGCACGCTCTGAAGTCTGAAGCTCTGTGTTAGTAGCTAAAAAGAGCAGGCATCATTTCAAATGCTAGTGAAATGTGAAGTACAAAGCTTTTTGCATCCAAACAGAGTTTCATCTAGCAGCTTGGTCTAAAAGCCAGAAATGGATATGTGTGCTGAAAGACCAAGTCAAATCATTTGTATCAGAGTAATTGGTTTAGCAAAAGCGATGCTAGGAACACCCTTCCTTGTTTACACAGTGAAGACCTGGTTTTACTGTCTGTTAGGTTTCCCTTAGGGTATAAGAACTGGCAAGAAGTGAGGCTCTATGTCAGACTCAAAGACATGTGTAACTTGAGATGTAGTGCTAAATTAAAACTCCTGTCACACAGGAACTACTTACTATAATTTATGTCAAGGTTAATGGAGTAAAAAGTATTGGACTATTTTAAATGCTGATCAGACATGTTGCCAATTAGTATCACTGCAGATTTTTCCCTTAGGTACTGAAGGGTATTTCAGTGTTTCTCAAAATTTATGTCTTTTTTACAGGAAGTTGAAGGAAATATCACAGGAATTTTAGGTAAATTGAGAATCACTCAGGGAAATCGAAGGTGAGTCTGAAATGTTCAAATACCTGTGTCAGTGTGTTTACACAGAAAGTGTTAGAGTGATGGAAATGCTGTTTGTAACCAATTGCTAGGCCAAAGTAAGATTAGTTATGAATAGCAGCTGTGTTCAAGTGCTGGTTGCAGGGCACACACAGTAGCAGCTGGGGGTCATAATCAGATATTAGAGATTTGACTTCAATATGTCCCGGAGTATGAAATGAGAAAAATGAACAATGGAAATTATGCATAGTGTTTGATTAACAGCTCTGATTGCTTCAGTTGTTTATTTAGGGACAGAACAGACACATCATGCTACTTGTTAAAGCCTTTTAAGTTTTGTGCCAGTGTCCTGCTGATGTTTTTTTGCACCTGATGTGGAGGAGTTCAACCCCTGCTCTGTTCAGACATTGCTCACTGGTGCCGGTTTTGGTAAGTTCTTTGTGAAGTGGAATTTTTTATGTTGGGGACCGGCTTGAGACTCTTAGACTTGTTTCACATAAGCAACTTCTTTTTTTTTTTTTTTTCCTCTCTCCTGGAAAGGGGTTGATTGTGGGGTTATTGTTTTAAGGAGTTAAAGCATGCAGCTTGGGTTATATTGATGCTGCCAGTCAGAAATAAATGTCGAATCTCTGTTGCTGTGGTGCTTTCAGTATTTAAGTTTAGCCCAAGCCTGTTTATTCTTGCAATGCTTTTAATGTTCCAAAGCCTTGGATGAGAAGCCGTCCAAGCTAAAACAGCATGGAAGAGAGCGCACAAAATGCACATACTCAGATAGGAATAGGTTTCAACATATGTGGCATAGCTTCAGATTGGTTGCAAGTTTGTAGCGCTGCTCACACGTTTGCTTTTCATATCTGAAATACAGTTTTACAAAAACTGCAAATGTCAGCCATAACTAAGGTTCCGCATGAGTTGGAAAAAATATATCTATAAAATAGCTGAAGATTCTGGTTTACTTTCAGAATGGAAGGTAGCTCTTCACTCATGTGCCCTGCTATTGTCTGCAGGCATTCCTGCACCTGCAGTTTATCGGTATAAGAAATCCCTGCATCCAGGCAAATCAGGTAGTGGCAGGCTGCAATTAGTTTAATTCCTTAGTTTGCTACATGCCTAATATGTTAGTTTAAATCTGCACAAGTAATACAAATTATTTAATCTGTCAGATGGAGGTGGGCATCACACGGTAGCAAAAGGCCTGAGCAACACACAGAAAGGCTCAGTGACCTTAGTGGATTTTGGGTCAGCCTTTTAGGTTTTCGGACATTAAGCAGACATTATGGAGTTGTCTCCTGTTGTTATAACACAACATTATCTAAGAGAACTCTTACTCAAATTGAGATGGCAGGTGGTGTTTCGTGCCATAGAGTTCAGAACAGTCGCTGCAGGTTCCTGTTGTGTTTGTGAGCTGTACACTTTCATGCACATGTATGAGATTGTTGTTAAAAATCCAAAATTATACTTATAGACTCCAAAGAACAACATCCATCAATGTAGAAAAGAATGATTCTGGTTTTGTCTTATTGCCAACACTTGGTGTTAAAGGGGATGTGTTTTATTTGCTGACACAGGCAGAAAGTTTTACTTTTAAATTGTATTAGAAAAGTAAGAAAAAAAATCTCTTTTTTAAGACTTCAGTCTTAGCAAAAAAAAGCCTGAACTCAGATCTTGTGGGATATAAAGATTTTCAATTAACTTTTAGCTTAAAATAAGAAATGATGAACTCTAGGAGTCTATGGAATCTTAAAATAAAGGTTAAGCTTCAGTTAATTTACTGTTTCTGGGTCTTTGATTAAGTTGAGAACTCTACACAAGGTGGTGTGGAGAGTTACAGTAGACTTTTGTTTTTCGAGTGTGGCAATGTGAACAGCTCTTGATTCAGGAGCTGCTCCCTAATTATCTAAGACCGCTAATATATGATAATTTCAAAAACATGGAAAGTAACCTGCTTTATGGTATGAAGTTGCTGTATATTATGTAGTTAAAATTTCCTGGATGGATGCATTCATTAAGCTTAATGAGGGAAAAGGGAGGAATTGGAAGGGAACAACAATAAAGAAAAACATGAAATCTAAATAAACAGTCTCTCCACAAACAACGTGGAAAACACTTACTAGACAATGGCATATATCTGGCCTCCTGTTTAAAATCGCAAGACTTGTTTTGCAAGAGCTGAGTACTAAGAAGACCTAAAGATTTATGGATGATTATAAAATTATATGCGGAATTACCTGAAAATGTGTTGGTTACTGATGGTTACGTTCCCTTCAGAAACTGAATGCAAGTCAGGGTAGCTGAGGGGCAAGGGTGACATAAAGGATTTGTGTCAATAGGACAGTCCTTTGATCCTTTCCTTCAAAAGTATATCATAGTCTAAGAACATGCACAACAGGAAAGGTGCAAACATGGTGATAAAGCATGACCACACGTGCATCTGCTTAGAAATTACAGAACTGTGCATGAACCTTCTTTCTGGTATTTCTTTGATTTTGAAATGAGAGTTGCATGAGTTGCAGGTCAGGTATGGAATTTAATAGATAAAAGTCAATGTCATTTGACAGGCCAAACTTGGAAGAAAACGAAGCACAGATCTGTCTGAGAGGGTAATAGGATAGATTTTGGGAAAAGGTAAAATTTGGGAACATTGTTAATGTGGAGTAATTGGTCAGCTAAAAGGCTATTAGAAATAAAACATTAAGGTAATTAGTAGTAGTAGATATAGCTGAATACAAGGTTAATTAGTCTCATTTGTATGATGTTAATTATAAAAACTAATCAGCCCTGGGATACTTACAGAAGCGCTCTCATTAAATGTTTTAAAAAATGTAGCAGAAAGCCTCATATTTTGCTTCCAGCGGAGCTTATGTATAAACCTTTTAAAGATGCACACTGTCTTGGGATATTTGCATAATAAGATGTTTTATAAAACGAATGTCCAAAATTCTGCTCCTCCCCCTCAATGTTATGAATAACATTTCTAGAGCTGATGTTATCCTCTTTCTCCAGGACAGATCAGGGAGACTGAAACATTAACAGCAGCATGATATTTCTGAATCAAAGCCTATCTTGAGGCATAATTAAAGGAGAGCGTCTAATTATCTGAAGTCAAAACTGTAACATCGTTTACACTTAATGCACATAAGCTAACTTAGATGACATTTAATTAGAGGCAAAGCATGGATTCATACTTAGTTAATATCTACAGTAGAAGCTTCCCTCACGTGCTAATAGATTGTCCAGTGAATTGGGGCAAATATTTAGCCTGTGTATGCAGCTAAATAAATAATTTGCAGCAAACAGTTTACTTAGCAAAATTTCTACTGTTTCTGCAGCAAGAATGTGATTTCTTCAGGCTTAGCAGCTGTCTGACGAAAACCTTTTTATTTTTAATGCTCATTTGAGAAATTAAAAATATTCAAAATACAGAAGTTTCAATACTATTCTTTAGCTGTAAATGGATGGATGAAGTCATACGATTTTATTTGTTTGTTAGATGGTTGTATGTGCAGCTTTAGTGGAAGTACTGGAATTCCTGTTGGACTTAGCTTTCCATTCTCATTTGTATTGGTCAACTGTCTCTCTCAGGACTTTGTAGAAGGTGGCTAGAAAACAACTGCAAGATATGATGAGACATGGTCTTTTTAATGTGAGTAAATATTTGCGAGAAAAAAACCCCCTGTATTTATTGTTGGGTCTTAACAGCTCTGTTTGATCTATGCCTGAGTCATTGCAGCAAAGGAAGGCAGCAGGAAAGCAAGTTATACTGTGGAAACAAAGTTGTCCACACTCAGCATCATAAAACCTTGTAGAACAGTGCCCTGGGTATAAACCATCTTTACTTTCAATGCATAATACGAGATTTAGAAAAGGTTTCTCAGTCTCTGGTCTTTAAGAAGATGTACAGGAGAACAGCATATCTTTATGTTCTAGAGCTGCTGAATCCAGATGAGTAGAACAGGCTGGTGAATGGTAGCTTACTGCCTAGATCCATTCCAACAAATCTCAGTCAACTAGCAAGTTGGTAGGGAGGATCAATCATCCGCTGGAGACGAATCTTTCTTTCTCAATAAGCAACCTCAATTTCCTGAAGTGAGATGCGTTTGTTTTAGTTCCTTTTTAATGTCTCATAATGGGAAGACTCCCCAGTTCTGTCTGTGTTGGTGGTGGGGTGTTGGCTATAGCTGACTTAGGTCTCAGTTTCTGTTCAGTGATTGTCTCGGTTGTATGCTAAATGTTTTTTTAGGAAGGTTTGAGAGCTAATAGAGGGAGTTTTGTTATCTGAAAATGAAGAATTAGTTTCTGAGTATCTAGAAGAAAATAAGGGTAATGAAGTAAAGGAAGATAAATATTCACCAATTCAAATGTATTCTTAACATCTTGAAGTTGTGCAAGGGGAATCCAGGCTTGAAAAACTACAGTTGGACCTTAGAATGAAATATTATAAAGCAACTTCAGAATCATAAGCATTATTTCATTTTTGCATACATTATTGTAGATAGCTATACTGTCTGCATAAAGAGATATATTCCCGTAACATTTTTAGAAAACGTCTACTGCTAATAATTGTTATATATAATAGCTGTGTTCTTCTATATGGTTTTCAGTAGATACTGCCCTCCTTCTGTCACAGCTCCTTTCCTTATGGGAGCACCAGCAGGTATTAATTAAACTCTCAGGACAGAACTCAAAAGTGGAAGTTATTAAAGTAAATCAAAGCTGCATCTTTGAAATAAGGTATGTATATTAGTCTTGAACCAGGCCTTGAACTATGCTGGCATGTGAATATCGCTTATGTGAGTCTTTTCATGATCCCCAAATTTTGGTTTTCATTTTATGAAATCTCACTGTGGCTGCAGAATTTTTTTGAAAGCATGAGTTGGGTTCAGATCAAGTGGAAGCATCTGCCTGATTTTCAGAAAGCCTGAAAAAAACAGGTCAAAGAAAAGAACTAGTCTTTTCAACTAGAAGGGTTGTTGTTCTAAATACCTGTAATTGAACTTTTGTTGTGAGGATTGTTTCTGCTTATCTTTATGAAAAATGTGAAGAAAAAAGTAGGAAGAAGACAGATTATACCTACTGCACAGCTGTATCTATGATAAGGGTATGTCTTATTTTGGCCCATGGAGGATCAACTTGGGGTCAATGGAGTCTTTTTTTTTTTTTCAACTTAATAAGTAATCAAATAGAAAATGCATGTGGGAACAGAAAATGTTTGCAGCAAGCAAGACCAATCCAGAGATGTTGATGTGTCTTCATTGGAGGGACACCCAACTCAAGCGACTCATAGACTGTACATCCGGGTTTATCCAAGGTACATAGTCTACTGCTGGCAACTTGGGATGAGTCTTTTTTTTCAAACAAAACAAAACAAAACCCAACCCAAACCAAAACAATCAAGAGGCAACCAAGCCCACCATTTTCAAAAAGAAAAAAACCCAGCAACACAGGATATTGGGATTCTTTGAAGTTGTTTCTTATTTGGGAAAACTAAAAGGCTATTTCAGGGGTTTTTTGCTATTTTTTTTTCAATTGAGTGGTTTCATCAAATTTCAAGAACAGTTTGTCACTGTAGTAGGGGACGTTGCGAGACATCACATTGAAGAGGTTACTTCATGGAGCTGACTTGTTATGTTTTTGCCTTGTTTTAGGTGCAGACCCATGAAAACCCGTAGCTGTAAAACACTCTTAGCATTCTTCCTCTATCTTCCTTCTGGCTCAAGCCACTAAGTCAAGAGACACACAAACTCCAAATTCTGTAGTGGTGCCTGTGGTCTCACAGCATTTCAGTACCTCACTTGCATTGGCCTCTTGTAGGATTCGCCAGTGAGGCATTCCTGACTCTGGTCATAGACACAGGCATCTCAGAGCATGATTCCACCTTGTCCTAAAAGATGTATTTTAAACTATTTTTTGAAAATTTTATTTTAGACCTGTAAGCCCTTTTTCCTGTCTTCTGAGGAAGAATACAAGAACCGGAAAGATTAGGGGAATCAGCAGTGTCTCTCAGTATCTAGTAAACCACTTTTTGTGTGAATTTGCCATCTTTTGCCATCCATGCTACTAGAGAGCAGTTAAACAAGCCATGATGAAAAAGGAAGAGAAAAAGACAGTAGTATTATCTCCATGATTCGCTGTCCATGGTTTCATTTGGCTGTAGAAACCTTCTATAGAATGACATTGACACCAAGAAGTGAGAAGGATTGGATTTTCTATGGGTAACAAGAGTAGTCAGAATTATAACTGTAATAACCAGAAAAAGAGTTGAAAGTAAGCCAGAATCCCTCAGTAATACCTAATCTGTGGAGTAGGAAGGAAACGTCATATAGCAACATACGGTGTTGCTCACTGCTGGGTACAGCGTTTTGTGGAAAATGCTTTCTGAATTTGGGCCCATGGTGCCAGTTCCCGTGTCCTGTTTTAGAGATGGAAAACGGAGAGCTGCTGCAAGTTGTACTGTACTCTGTGTGGGTAACTGAAAATATCACAGCCACAAAGTCACAAATTCCATATGTAGTGGATTTTTTTTTTTTTTTTTTGTGGGGAGCGGAGTGGATCTTTCTGATCATTTCAGTGAAATCAAGGCAGGGGAAATTGATTTGAACTTTATTCCAGAGACAATGTATGCATTCATCTCGCATATCAACCTGCCATTACCCAAATCTGATCTATACTCATGTTCAAGTGCTAATTAGTATTCTGCGAACAGGAATGTGCATTTTGAACTCACTAATTATTACAGCAGATTTTTAATAATTCTCTTCTTGTAACCCTCAATTTATCTTTATTGCATTTATGAAATAAATGTAGGAGCTCCCAGAAGGCGAATGTAATATTATTTTGTGCTCACCTCTCATCAGGGACTCTGGCAGAAGTTTACAAACATCAATTAAGATTCACCATGCTACCAGCTGGGAAATAACTTTTCTTACACCCATGTTACAGATTGATAAACAAGAAGGAGCTAAATAACTGGATAATGGAGCAAATTTGGAATAGAGTTCTCACACTGCCTCCCAGTCCCTCACTTGGGTCTAACCAGTAAGCATGCTGCCACAGAGTTTATTTACATTTTGAGACTGGTTTTAATGAACTAAGTTGCTATTTCTTTGTCTTCTGAATTGTCCAAAACTTACCAACATTTTATTTTCATAGACCTTTCCCATACTCAGGCTGGTATTTATAGTTAAATATAATGTTTTTCCTCAACCTTTGGTTGCTTCTAACATTTACCTGTGCTTCATACACAGGACAATAGCAAGCAAAGCACAAATAATTTTTTGTGGTTCCTTTTCAGACATGTTCCCACTGACAACAGTGGCTTTCAGATCAGTTCCTCATGCTCATATTATAAATTGATCTCTCCAGTTCCTCAATTAGTTTTAATTTTCCTTGCACAGAATCCTTTCCATTTTCTAATGTGTTTGTGGTGGTAGTTGATAAGGCATGCCCAAGAGGATGAGGAAATGTTTTTTCTGTTGTGGATTCTTAATACACTTATTCACTCAGATCAGACAGAGTACTTCTTTTTTTTTTAATTTTTTTTTTCATCATAGAGTTTTTCTTCCTGTACTGTTGGTAGCTGTATTGTTGGTAGCCCCTTTCAACCGAACAATGTTGTATCTAATTATGGTGGAAATGGAAAGCTGCTAATTGTTACAATTGCTCTCCTTCCATTTCAACTCTAGATAATTAAAGTTTTTTTGGGGGCAGGGGTGTTTAAAGGTCATGTCAGCTCTCCTTGATGTGTGATATTAATTATAAAGGCAAAAGGACCACTCCTATAGTAGTCACTCGATGACACTGGAGATTTACTTCCATGTGAAAAATGGTCATTATTGTTACATTATTGGAAGTTCCTGGAATTATTTCTCCTAGAGAGAGTGTGGTGCCCCAGAAAACGTGGCACATGACTGTACTGATAATTTCCATACTTTAGGGACATTCTCTTGGGAGAAAGCCATCCTTACCAACCTAAGATTTAGAAATGCCACCTGGTTCTTTCTGATTTCAGCACTGAGATGAACAATCATTAGAACAGATGGGCAGGTACACTATGATCATTGTCTTTGTCATAAGCAGCAATTTTATCTAAAAATATGTCAGATTATGCCTCAAATATTGGCTTAGGGAGCAGTCAGTGGAGGTCTGTTATTACCCTGAAGGGACGGGTTACTGTTATGTCCGTTCCCAAACGAAATACAGCCGCATGATGCATACATTAATCCCAGCAGGATGACTGTGTAAAGTATGATTAGCAAGGTTAGCTGTGTACAGAGGAGGATGAGTTAATAACATAAAGAAGATCCACAGAAGGATTTGAAACTGCCCAGACTGGCCTTTTGCTTCACAAGGGGCCAGCGGTCTGTCAAGCAGCACAGCAGTCACTGGCTGCCTACTTGCCATTTGGGCAAGTGATAATCGCATCTAATCATGCCCAGGAGACACCAGTGTTTCCAAAGCAGATGGGAGCAGCCAGGGGGTGGGAGATCAAAAGACATCACTGAGGGAAGAAGTGACAGGAAAAGGAAGATTTGAAAGAGAAGATCTGAGAGGTTGATGAAAAGCCAAAAGTAGAGAACCTAGAATCAAATCCTCTTCTGTTTAAAAAAAATTTATTTCCTTTGCTGTGCTACGCAACTAGGTTCTGGGACTTGAGCTGTGAATGTGTCACAGTTGGTTCCATGTGAAACTTTAGAGCTGAGTGAAGTAGAAGGATTTCTTTTAGTCTTTTAA
This sequence comes from Syrrhaptes paradoxus, assembly GCA_013400615.1. NCBI lineage: Eukaryota > Metazoa > Chordata > Aves > Pterocliformes > Pteroclidae > Syrrhaptes > Syrrhaptes paradoxus. The sequence goes on from VZTO01022275.1 coordinate 16,972, forward strand.
TATTTTTCTCTGTAAATTTTGTAACTCTCTTATCTCTTTAGCTTCTGTCAAGGAATGGTTTATTTTACATTTGTTTTAATATGTCTTGAGTTCAGGTTGATTTCAGGGTAATGGCAAATACTGAAATCAATTACTTCTTCTGGTAGGGAACCTTAAACTTGACTGCAGGTTTTTTTTTTTTTCTGTGTCCAGCAGATCTGTTGCTCTTGGTTGCCAGAAGAAACCTCAGCACTTGCCCAGATGCATGGACCAGTTTGCAAGCTGATGACAGAGATCTATGTGGAAGAAGCCTCTTCTGGCTAAGAGCATTAAGTAAGTACAGAACAGTCTGACCCACAGAGAAGCTGGTAGTATCCAACATTTAATTTACAAACAATTTTATAAAATTGGGTACAAAATCAAGTACAAAATGGAGGTGATACTTACTGCCTACTAAAGAAGACACTTCTCTGACGCATTCTGCAAGCAAGAAATATGTTCCAAACCTGGAAGCAGTTTAGCACAAGAGAGCCTGAAGCCAAATGTGAGCATTTAAGGAACTAAGATAAAAGTCCCATCCATGGTCTAAAGCATGTATTCAACCACAGCCGACACAGTCCCTGGAAAACTGAGTGTCATTTAGGATATGAACTGTTAATAAATCCTGTGTGTTCTAGACAGTTTTCTTTACCTTACTGGTGAGTCAAGGAACTAACATAAAGCCACTTTGGACATGGATATAGCACTCCTCTTTCCTACTGTGCTTATGGTGTTTATAGTAGTATTTGTAATATAAATACCATTTCTAGGATACCAACTTAATGCCAAGTGGAAACCTGAGGATTATTTTTTCTGGTGCGTATGCTTGTCCGTCTAATAAAGTGTCTTTTATTGGTTCCCTTTTGCCTCTGTTGTTAATGTTTTCCAATAGTGAATACTCATGGTCTTGGTAGAAGTTTCCACAGGACATTTAAAATAGAACATTTCTCTCATTAAGTCCCAGGAGAGCAGACCTTCTGATTTGGTTTAAATTGGGTTTAAATCTTTAGTAGCAGAATTGTTATTTTCTTCTCAAATGTATTGTCATCCTGCACTCTGAGAATCAATTATAAACACCATGTAAATGTTATTGTTTTCCTGATCTATTTGTGACATGAGAAATTATATTGAAAAAAGAATGATCTTTAAAGCCAACATTATTTGCACTGTGACAAAGATGACACAGCCTTAGATGTGGGTTTTTTTTTTTCTTACCCCATTTTATTCTGATATGTCAAACTGTCCTTATCCAGCAAGCTCAAACTTGCAAAGTTTTTTAATCAAAACAGTGAGTTGGGTGCCCGAATCGCAGAAACACAGAGCTGGAAGAGTGCTCATGAAACTTAACTGAGTCCCAACACCTGCCAAACCTGTTCTTGAGATCTTGAAAATACGGAGGGTGAAATAGATTCTTACCCTCTATTAGCTTCCCTCATCTTGTGTTTCACTTTCCTGACTGTTAGACGGCTAGAACAGCTTTCTGAAACGCAACTTGAAGTCATCTTAGGAGCGCATCTGGCTGAGTTCTTCTTGCAATCTTTGAAAGAGGAATTACCTTTTGATGAGGTTTCCGTCATGTGGTTTGATGGAGGGGAGAAGACTGTGTCCTTCACTGTAGTCGACCGGCGGAGTTCATTATCATCAGTGCAGGGGGCTCCTTGNGCTTTTCTTCTTTCCCAGGATCCTTTATCAACCTTATAATTACAAAGCCTAAAGTTAGTATCATAGCTAAAATTCTCCTTCAGCACAAAGCGCCCCTACATTCACTAAGTGAAATATCCTTTAAGTCATAAAAAGGACCAAGGCTTCTGAGTACTCACGAGAACACAGAAGTGACAATAGGCAGTTCATTTTAAATAAAAGCAGAACTCTTTCAGTGGCAAAACTCACCACCATACCAGCAGTATTAGGAATTCATAGAATCATTGACTGGTTTGGGGTGGAAAGGACCTTAAAGACCATTGAGTTCCAACCCCCTGCCGTGGGCAGGGACACCTCCCACTAGCCCAGGTTGCTCAAAGCCTCATCCAGCCTGGCCTTGAACCCCTCCAGGGATGGGGCATCCACAGCTTCCCTGGGCAGCCTGGACCACTGTCTCATCACTCCCGCAGTAAAAAAATTATTTCTAATAGCTAATATAAATCTGCCCTCTTTCAGTTTAAAACCTTTACTCCTCGTCCTATCACTCCACTCCCTCATCAAGAGTGCCTCCCCGATTCATTCTGAAGTTTAGTGTTATGGGCCGAATGATGCAGAGAGAAGACTGTGGTTGTTGCTAGATTGGGCATTGTAGCAGGTAGACACAGAAAACCATGAAGAAACTCTGCTTCCCAAGGGAGGAACTCCACAGAGAAAGTTTTGGGGTGAGGATTCATTAGAAAGTGGAGAAAGTCTCCTTTGATGACTCATTCTATAGAATTGTCAAATCATATCCATTTTCTAACCATCTTTTATACATGACTGTACAATGTCACAGATGTTTTTTCAGTTCTGTAGTTCTCTTGGTTTGCTTGGCTCATTTATCTCAGGAAACCTTTGTTTCCTACTTTTAAGGGAAATAAAGGTATTTTTCACTATGGCAAATTATCAGGAGGCAAAAAAGGCTTACTATTCTCTCCTGCCTTAAAGTAAATGAACTCAGCTCCTTAGATCTTGGCAATGTCTATCTGTCCCCTGGTAGGGACCTACTCTCTAGGATTGTGACTCCAGCACAGTGCTGCTTCAAATGAGCAAGTAATTTCCCGTGATTAGCTGCCAGGAATGGGATACTTACCTCAAGTCATTACAAAATCTGGCATGTATTTCTTCTGTGTGGCTTTTCCAGATAATTAAACCATTATCTAAAGTGATTAAATTATTTAACCTAAAACAGTTGGTGTATTCAATCTCTTTTATTTTTTCCAATGCAAGAAGTGGGTAGTAGTGGTAAGGTATTGTAATTAACATTTAGTTGTGTTAATGAAAAAAATTTAAAAAAAGAACCCAAACATATGATGAAATTAGTCAGTTACCTAAGCAAATTTAGAACAGAACACGTAAAGATGCCTGTGTATGCAGTGAAAAACCTAGTTATTAAGTCATTACCAGCTGTTTGATGATGAGAACAAAGGGATGCACTTGTTAATGTCTACATCGCATCATCTGTCTAATTAGGAGCAGATTCAAATGTCTAAAATTGCCATCATCCTTGCTGTTGTACAGCATAGTATTCAGGGCCAACATCTTGACTAGGAAATACTGCGCGGGGTTAGGAAATACCACTGTGTGTTCTTCAGGATCCTGTGGAGTAGAGCCAGTCCAGGACATGCTGGCATCAAGGTAACACCTGGGAGCAGTCTGGACATTTCAGGACCTATAGATGGGTATGGAAAGGACTGGTGTAGTGCCAGAGGACTGGGTGAGGGAGCAGCTAACAATATTTTATGAGCAGTTGAGTATATAAAAGTAGTTAATATTGCTTTTAGGAAGCTGTGGATAGAAATCCTGTGGTTTAATGGGACCTTTGAGGTCTGGGAGTTAAGTCTCCTCCTCCCTTCTTCTCTTCTCCAAGCTTGTCCTCCCCCTTCCCTCTATTTGAGGTTTAAACCTTTGCTCTATAGCCCCTCCTGATACCTGCAAACCATCCCCCTGTTTCGGGGGTGACACAGGTTAGTCTATTACCCTGCTCAATTGCAAGGGGCTGGCAGCTGGCCCCCCAGCTGGGTCTGCTCCAGGAGAGTTTCCTTCAGAGAAGCTGCAGCTGTGTCAGATGAAAGGGCACCTTTTAAAAAGGGCAAACCTGGGGTATGCTTCACTCTGCATAAGGGGAAGAGGGGTGGCAGCAAGTGGTGCAAGCAGAACAGTAAATGAGAGGCCTTCACCTTAGAGGGATATCAGAAGGTGTTTGCAAAAAGCAGGTAAACCTGTTTTGTTGTCTTTGTTTCTAAGTACTTAGAATGTTTTGGTGGTGGGTTCTGGGAATCTTTCTCAGTAAAGACATGAGGAGGTGGCACTGCTCTATTTTATAGCAGTGTGTGCTGTACCCAGTGTGATGTGCAGGGGTTCAAACCCACCTGGGCTGGATTGTAGCTCAGTACTGGAGTTCTGTAAGGGTACGGGTTTCAAGAAGAGGTCTTGCTGTGTATCCTCTTGTTATTTATTTTAAAAGACAGCAACTCATAGCTTCCTTTGGCTATGGGGCAGGAATGTGTGTGGGAGGGGAAATCTTTACTGGCCTCAGTGTATTGCTTTTGACTTGTTCCTGGATGGTAGCCTTTTTTAGGATTTCTGTGTGTGCCTGCTATGTCTGATCTACCTTACTGACTTTCTTGGTATTTCTTTGTCTGCCATGAGCTGTTTGCATCTTTTTTGCTGCTACTGAACTCCCCTGAGTGATGCCCTGTGGGCTGCCAGACAGCCCAAGAGCCTTCTGAAGTAGCCTCCCAGTTCTACTTGGGGTTGTTGGTTACAGTGGAGCAGGTAGTACCTTTCTAATAAGTGCTTCAAGGTGAATATATGAATAACGTTGAGTGGAATTGTATCTTTAGGAAGAAAAATCTCTTTTTAAAAGTTATTGCAAGGTCTGGGTAGTTGTCTAGGACCTGTAAATGACTGACTTGAGTTTCTTATCTGCAGAGATGCTCAGGAGAACTCTTCTGGGAGAAAGGCTGGTGCTAAGGCACTGCCTTCTGCCTGTTTGTGTGAAATTAAGGAATTCTTGGCTGCTTGTATGAAAAGGCAATGGCAATTTTGGTGAACCATGGCTATGTCATCTGTTTACCTAACAATTTTGAATTAAAGCTTAGTTTGTGGTGATAGAGCAATACCTTTCTGTATATACTGCTGCTAACACTGCTGTTGGTTGGAGAACTGCAGGTGTTGTTTTATTATCTGTTTTCATAAGTTTTAAGCCAAGGTCTGATTTCTGTAGCATGCAAACTTGCACAAGCATCATGCTGCCATCTGTGTCTATACCTACGTATTGTCTCAGTGTAAAAACAAAGGTATTTAGCAGACTCCGTTCATTGCTGTCATGACTTCCCATGTCTTCGTAGTCAGTCTTGTTAAATGTTGCCTTTTGTTATTATTGCTTAGTTGAGGAGAGGAAACACAGGCTCTCTAACCACTAGTATGCTTTATTTTTGAATCCCAGATCCCTGAATAAGGTACTAAAGACACCTGAACTCCTTTTTTTTTTTCTTCCCCCCCCCCTCCACTGGAGGTGGATGTTCTGGATTAGAGGGTATTTTGCCCCAATTGCTTGAATAGTGTTGTTGTTGTGGTTTTTTTTTTTTTCTTTTTTTTGGGACTGTTCCACTTTGAGTGTAATACTGGAATATTCTGGCCTGAACCAACCAGAGCTCAAGTGCCCCAATTCCCAGCTGAGCATCTGAGTGATTAGTTATTTAATCTTCTCTCCCACACCTGGAGAGCATTTCAGTATCTCGTTAAAGAGGAGCAGCATCCCCAGGAGAGAGTACTGCCATGGCTTGGACATGCTCCTGTGCTGTGTGTGAGGCAGCTCTGTCCAGGCACCCTCACCTCAGCCTGTAATTGCCATGCTCCTTCTAGCCAAAAGGTGGGTACTACCCAGAGTGTTTCACCACGCATCTCTTGATGTGTTACATTTTTTTTGTTGGGTTGTGTTTCTCAGGTGCGTGAACACTTATTTAGTGAGTTTCTGACATAAGTAGTTAGGCATCTGCTTACACAAGGTGGGAGCGCTGTAGGCTTTCTAGAAACTTCTGGTGTCCTAGATACCCAAGTGGGTTATTGAAAAATTTTGGTTACCCTCTTATATACAGGCACCTACTAGTTGGCCTAAATGGCACCTTGGGCAGGTGTGGTTTGGTGTTTCCCTGAGGATGCAGAGTGGCTGCAGTGGCATTGCGCGGTCGGGCACTATGCCTGGAGGTTTCAGCAGAACAGTTGGAATCCTTAGCTTTGTGTTTCTTTCCTTATGTTCTTGTGGACAGTAAGAGGAAGAAAAGCAGGAGCGCAGGAATGTCAAAATAGAAGCTGGATAATAGTAATGTGATGAAATGCACTTTAAAACTATTTAGAAAAATGTAAGGCTACAGGAACCTCTACATCATCTTGTTTATTTTGTGCATTTCAGGCTGTGTAACTAGGTTGGTCCTTGCAATCTGATTTAAACTAAAATGTTTCACCGCTTAGAAAACCAAAATACTAGCATGGCCCATGCCTAGACAATAGCAATCAGGTACTTCATGCCCAAGATGATTTTGATATAATGAGCTTGCTTAGTATGCAATTAACACAACTTGGTGGATAATATCTACCTCTGCAACTGAAAAATGTAGAAAACCACCATATGTCCTACTGATGTTTCATTGTGGAGGCTTCATCATTGCTATTTTAATGTTTTTCACCTTGCACCAAAACAGACCGAGGAGTAGGTGAGTCACAACCTGTGGTGTTGCCACTCCAGCTGGGTTAGCAAGGGCATGTCTGCCTGTGCTCTGAGAAAGGGGATTTTCTGTAAGGATTGTGTTGCTTCAGATTTTTTTTTAACTATGAAAGCTGTGTGCTATGGTGGTATGGATATTTGATATTGTGCGTGCAAATTAGGTTAAGTAGCCCTTCCAGGAGGAAAAAAAAGTACCCATCTGGCTTAGATGGGCAAGTTTCTATGTAGTTGTCTGAAGTGTGTACGTGCACAGAGGCGGAGAGTTATTAAACAATATACTACCACCCTTAAATATACAAAATAATTTATTTCTTAATGTGTGTGTGGTGTGCTTCACCATAATTCTGTGTGAACTTGAAAGACACCTTATACTATTTGAGATTCATTCACAATTATCTTAACAAATGTTGCTCTTTGCTGCAAAGTCAAAGTATATTTGAATATAAGGGCACTTACAGCATATTTATATCTTCTTGGGGCAACCACAGGGACAACGACAACTTCTAAGGCTGCAAAGTCTAAGCAACCAGCTGCCATCCGTAATCGCAGACTTTTGTTATTAACCCCTGTGACCGGAGCACTGCTGGATGTGAAATGACACACATAAAGTATTTATTGAGAAATAATAAAAATATATTATCCAAACAGGAGTTTTACCTGCAGTCTCACAGACTGACTTTGTGAAACAAAGNGCCCTTCCAGGAGGAAAAAAAAGTACCCATCTGACTTAGATGGGCAAGTTTCTGCGTAGTTGTCTGAACTGTGTACGTGCACAGAGGCAGAGAGTTATTAAACAATATACTATCACCCTTAAATATACAAAATAATTTATTTCTTAATGTGTGTGTGGTGTGCTTCACCATAATTCTGTGTGAACTTGAAAGACACCTTATACTATTTGAGATTCATTCACAATTATCTTAACAAATGTTGCTCTTTGCTGCAAAGTCAAAGTATATTTGAATATAAGGGCACTTACAGCATATTTATATCTTCTTGGGGCAACCACAGGGACAACGACAACTTCTAAGGCTGCAAAGTCTAAGCAACCAGCTGCCATCCGTAATCGCAGACTTTTGTTATTAACCCCTGTGACCGGAGCACTGCTGGATGTGAAATGACACACATAAAGTATTTATTGAGAAATAATAAAAATATATTATCCAAACAGGAGTTTTACCTGCAGTCTCACAGGCTGACTTTGTGAAACAAAGGAAAGGAAAGATCAGCCTTCTGGAAACTACTGGCCACAGGGAGAAAAAAAAAAGGTGGAGGGGAGCAAAAAACCTACAGCTGAAACATATTGTCAGATGAAAGGAGTTAGTTTACAACTCACCCACATTTGTGTAAGAAAGCTTAAGCAAATTAATTGCTCTCTTGAATTTCTAAATTCCCCCAGAACTGAAGTCTAGAACTAGGATGAAATTATGTTTTGTTATGGTAACATTCATGTATTTGTTTCAACTCATTGTCATTTTTCCATTGTGTAGATGGCAGAACAAAACCTGCTGTTAGGTCTAGAGTCCAAGTATTTGCAGTGGCATATGAAGCTAGGCACAATTCTGTTTCTGGCACTTGTGAAAGTAGGCTTCCAATGTAATTAATTGCAACAACATCTTCACCACCTGATACTAAATTGCATGATGAGACCACAGAGTGGTGGGGAAAAGAAAAGGGATAGTGCTGTAACCATGAGAGATAATACAGACACAGATATTTTGATATTATTATTTCAATTGAGGGTAATCTTCACCCATCGGAGGATGATCAGTACACACTCAAAACTGATGCTGATGTTTTAAGCAGGACTTTAGTGGTGTCCAAGTGTAATGCCAACGGTCTGCACTGGGCTAATTTTGTTTTTTCTTTTCTTCTGAGACCTGACAACCAGCTGAATGTTTTCCTTCTACTCTTTCCCCCAGCCCTCCAATGTTGATACAAAACCCAGGGATGGTCTCTAGGAGAGACAAATTTTATTTTGTCTCTGTATTAGACCTAAGTAAATTCTTTTTTTGAAAAAATGTTGTTGAATCAATTACTTGTTGGTGTGTGAAAAGTGCCTGCTTGCAAGAGAAAGCTTTGAACTTTATCTGGAAAGAAGAAAACACTCTTTAAAACGCATGTTGTCAGCTAGAATGTTTCTATTTGACTATCCAGCAATGATGTGCCAGGAAGCTGGAATTTTGTTTCTCATTTGCTTTTTCTCCAGGATGGACATTCCCAACAGCAGTAGGATCCCACACTCCATGAAGGTTGTGGAAATGGCAGGGTACGCTGGGAACTGAGGCAGTCTTGCCAAGGAGCATAGTTATCTGCTGGGGATACCCCCTAAGGTGCTTAATTAAAACTCCCAGCAGGCAACATCTGCGTGAAAACAATTTCATTTTTTGGTGTAGACTAGAAATTTCAGCTTTCTGATGGATTTTATTCTCCCATCCTTCCCCAGTAAAAGTCTATTCTCTAGTATATGTGTAAACAGACCCCATGGATTCCATTAAAATTAGTGAATTTCCTTCGTAAATAAGGTCACTGCAGTGTTCTCACCATGTGTGGCATAAAGAGAAGTGTCAGAACTGTGATGGTGATCACTTGTGTAAGGAATGTGTGCTTTATCAGCTTAAGGGCAAATAGCTTTTGCCTTTCTATGTCATTGAAATAAGAAGCATGTAGTAGAATTGACCTAGCCTCCTGAGCGGCGATACTGTGTGGTGTTTGTTCGGTTGCTAATTTAAAGGTATTATGGAGGCAAGAAAATGAAGCTCCACAGGCAGGGCAATTACTAAATAGTATTTGGACTATTATACTCCAAACTGCTGGTCTAAGGTACCATTCACAAGCCATGGCCATTTTTCCTGTTCTCTACTGATATCTCTGCCCTTAACAGCGCTTATTATTGACCTGGGAGTAAGCACAATTAAATTTTTTTTTTAGTTCTTTCCTATACTCATCTTTAAACTTGATGGGGATTTTTAATATTGAAAATGCAAGTCGGAGAAGTTAATGTTCTAAAGCCTGGGGTGGATGATTACCTTTGCTGAAAATGAGGCTCAAAATGAAAGGAAAGACTAATTCAAGCAGCAGTAATGTTTTCAAAGTGTATCTATTTCATGTCACAGGTGGCATAGCCTGGTATTAGAAGTCCCAAAGCACAGTTTCTGTACTGGTTGCAATGAGTCTCACTCATATTGTGATGAGGGAGAAAAATAAGTGAGGTCACTTGAGCAGACACAGAAGCCCCAAAGGGAAAATACTGTGGTAGGCGTTGACCTCCCTTGGGAAGGGAAGACATATGGGAAATTTATCTTGTTCCTACTATTACGTGGACACACTTGACCAGAAAAGGGTGTGGTTGAAAGCATTTTTAATGAGTAAAACACCAATATATTAACAATGGCAGGTGACTCTAATGGGAAATATGAAAACCCCCTAAAAGTAGTTTTGTAAGGGCCAGAGAAGCTGAATTAAAGGGAAGGACCATGCTTTGTAGAAATGTAAAACCTGAGAAAAACCTGAATATCCATTGGGGATCTGCAAGCCTAGTGCGAGGAATAGTCAGTGTAAATCAGATGTTAAAATAGTAGCTTTAAAAATCAAGGAGGCCACTCCCTAGAAGTGAAAGGAANTTCTTCCTCACATGAATGGTTTTTATAATGGCTATCCACATGGCTGAGACTTGTGGAGTCAGGCTTTGTATTAGTAAAAAACTGAGGCAGAAAATTNTTTGCAAAGTGTGTTATCTTACACAATTATTTTTTGGTTTATTATTTTGCTGGCAAAAACATGTCTCTGCTGAGTTCAGTAGGTGACGAGCATGAGCACCCATACTGCAGATACTTACAATGTATAATTAAATAAGTAAAGCAGTAAGCAGGGCTGATACTTTACCTTGCATAGAATCATTAAGGTTGGAANTCCCCTTCCAATACCTGTGTGCGTGTGTTGGGAAAACCAAGTAAAATATAAGAATAAGAAGGTGATGTCTTATTATAATGCATGCTGATTTAGCCATTTCTTTGCCAAGATGCTTCACAGCCATAGCCTGCCACCCTCACCCACCTGGTGTAGTTGAGTTGCGTTTTTGTACGTGTGGAGGTTCAAGGCAGTATTGTTTTCCCCTTTGGAAATGATTGTATGAATGACTGCATGAATTCAGAACTTTGCTTTAATCTTAATCACATCTTCAGTAGCATCAAACCCTGAAAAATAGTATCATGTCAGAAAATAATTTTCTTTGTGGGGAAAAAGTGTTTCAGGCTATCTTACAACTCCTGCCTTGGCTGTACTAGCAGCTGCAGCCAAGATGCTATCTTTCTCTTTGGCCAAGTTGTGTGTGGATTTGAGCAGAAAAGATGGGAGCACATCTGAACCCTGATCTGCTGCAGGGTGAGTGTGCACCCCAGCCAGCTCCAGGCCTTTGGTCTGGTGAGGATGTCACGGAAGTGTGTAAAGCTTCAATCACACCTAGATGAAGACAAAGTTTCCTACAGGATCTGGTGTCAACGCGGCTGATGAGAAAAAGGGGATATTATACAAAAACTGTTGGCTTGGGAGAGACAGACCTGTATGTCAACCAGTATACTGAGGATTGGAGAATTCTTAATATTTACTTTTCACATGTTGAACAAAAGATAATTATTTTTCAAGTGTTGAACTTGACCTCACATCAGCCTTTCAATTTTTTCCCTTTTTAAAAATTTGGGTTTTTTGCTTCTTTTGGTTCTTAGAAAACAAACGAACAAAAAAAAACCCAGTGCTTTCTATGTAACAGTTTATTTTATAGCTTGAAAATTAACTCATATGTTTGCATAAGTGGAGAACTGTCCTTGCTTCTAAAACTGCAGGTACTGGGGTGGGTGGTGCTTGTTAAAAAAATTTCAATGTTATGGCTTGCCATCTGTTTAATTAAGCAGCTGCCTTTATTAACCTGTGTTTGGCAGTATCCTGTTTATTAACAAGCTATTGAGTTTTAATTTAATGAGTTCCAATTGTGATAGGTAGTAATGCTGTCCTTTCAATACAAGACAAATCGGAAAGAATCTGGGCTAAAGAACAATTTGTAGCACTAAATCCTTATGAAACAAAAGAGTAGGTGTAAGGTAGGCTAAATGATGGTATGTCTTGGAGGTCAGGAGAAAGGACAGGTTCTTGGAAGAGAAGTTCATTGACGGGTGTCAGTGACATGGACACCACGTAGCTAGGAAGCTCTCCCGCAATGAGCAATGGGAGGACTTTGGGTAGCTGTTTTAAATTACATTCTACCTAAGCAAGGTAGCTGTTTTCTTGCAAGTGAAGGCACGTGTAGGCTGAATAACAAGCATGTATAGCTGTCCTGCTAGAAGGCTCTCAGTTGGTTTGGATATCTCTGAGCAGGGTGTGTACACAAAACCTTTAAGATGTCTGAGGAATGAAGAGGACGCTACTCACACCTTTACATCTAAAGATATCTATTTTATTTTAGTCTAGAATCACTCTAATATTCCACAGAAGTTGGTGTTTGTCTGCTCCCACCTCCTCTCTCCTGTCAGGGGACCTGCCTCATAGTCACGACTGAGAAGTGAACTCCTGGCCTGGTTTCACGGGAAGTTCCCCTGTAAAGGTTTGCAGGTCTTTGCCCTTGGTCTCAGTGTCAGGTAATATTGCACTCGTTTGAGGATATGGAGTAGGTGTGAGCTAGTCTGTGAAGTCCTAGAAATTTGATGGTTTTACCCTTGGAAAATTGGGTGGTTAGTGGTATTTCAGTAATACTATATTTGAGTTTTAATTGTGTTTAAAGTCTTTATTGGAAGCTAAAATTCAGGAGGTGTAAATCAGATGTTAAAATAGTAGCTTTAAAAATCAAGGAGGCCACTCCCTAGAAGTGAAAGGAATATCATCCTTTTCAGGTTTTCTCCTATTTGTAATGAAACAATGTAGTAAAGTCTGCAGTGTCTTACTGCTGACTTCTTATGAAGTGTATAATTTGTTTCTAATGTTTTGCAATATTAAATACTGAAAATTCAAAATGTTTCATTGCTGAGAATAGGAAAAAAAGTTTATTTTTCTTGGGGTTGTGGTGAACCATCAGCATTTCTCACAAAACAAGAATTCCGAGTTTGTTCCCTCTACTACCCGCACTGAGAAGGTGGCTGTGGTGTTTTTTGCGGTGTTGTAAGCCAATAGGTCACAGAGACGAGCTTATCAAAGACAAGGCTCAGGATGGACTAATGTATTTGAGGGACTTGTTTTATGGAGTAGCATTTGTAATGAATTGTATCAATTCTCTGAGCTGACTCATTGATCTGAGGTGTGAAACCTGTATTTCATGCTCAACAAGTTTGAAATCCTACCTCTTGTGCTGGCAAACTCATCTCTGTGATTTCCCTTGGATACTTCTGGCTTGACAACAGTTTGCAATATCCAGATGCCTTACAAAATGCCTTTTGGAAAGACAGGAGTACTTCAGCTCATCAGACCTGAACTCTGCATTTCTAAAGGAAACATTTTTATTTTTAAATGCTGTGTTAGTCCTTTTGTAAGGAGAATCTGAGTTTTATTCACCGTTGGGTGCTCATGAAGAACAGATGCAAAAAACCTGGAACCAAAACCCCACGGTTTTACTTCAGATTTCTTCTGTTTTCTTAGTTTGGGCCTAACTGAGGAATTAAAAAGGGTGTCTGAGTAATCATCCCAGATGCTGCCTGTACTGTGGCAAATTCCATTGTAAATCCCTCTGAATCAGTGTTTCAATCCCCCCCCACCCCGATTTATTATTTCTCTGTTTTTCCTCTTCTCCAGTGTAGCAGAGTCCTCCTCTGCTTTCAGTTTTTACTTGCTGACTATTTGCTTCTACATCTGATGAATATGGGTACTGGGAAGAAATTAAAAACAAAACAAAACCAAACCCCAATGTGTTTGTATTTCCAGTGCTCTTCCTGTGTCTGTAGCCTTCTGCGATGGCAGGTGAATTTTGTCCTGGAGTCACACAACCCAGAGGGTAATCTTCAAGACTTCCTGACAGTTCTGCAGAAACTTTGGGGTTTTTTTTGTTCCTTCCCATTATTGCTTATGATAAGGAATGCTTTTGGTTTCTTTTAAAGAGCTTTTTTTCCTGTGTTACACCTTTCAGTTAAGAGGCTGAGGGAGTTGGTTTGCAAAGTCTGTTATCGGATATTCACGTAGGTTGTGGTTATGGAAGCGTAAGACACATCATCAGTGGTGAAATGGTATTTATAATCTATATTTCAGATGAAACTCCCTGTATGTCTATTAGCTTGTATTTGGTAACTAATACTTTACTGTTCTGTGGATAAATTGTTTTCCTACTTATACTAAAAGCATGCAGACTTCCCCCCCCAATGTGTTTACCATCCTAGGCTTTTTCCGAAAGAAGCTGCATTCATTAGTCCAGTAATTATTTCTAGGCAGACAGTGGGGCAGCCTATATGACTGCTCATATCAAATATTTTTAATTTTGCTTAGAAGTTGTTGGTCTTTTTCTCCTCACCAACTTTTAGGGAAAGTTTTACTTTTTCTTCCCTCGAACTTACTTAATGTGGGGTGCCCAGCACAGGCACAGGGACCCTGGGGACAGGGCAGGACACCTCCAGATGGGTGTTGCCAGTGGGAAACCTGGGTAGGAGGGCATTGAAGCCAGGCTCTGCTTACACCACACTGCCAGCTAGGGTATAGCAGGGTGGTAAGAAAACAGCTGTGGCACTGAAAAAAAAAAATTCCTGTGATGAGTTGTCATCACTGGTGTTTTTCAGGAGAGCAAAGTTAGTGGGATCTTTTCCCTGCTTCGAACATAGACTACTTTTAGTTAATGTGGTGTTTATTGATTTCTGGAATGGAGTTAAACTTTCCCAGTTAGCAACTTCACATTTATTCAAAAAATTGTAGAATGAAATCCATCTGCTTTCACCAGAATCCTCATTAATGTTTTTGAACTCCATACCTAACCCGATACATTCCCTGAAGTACAGCATTTGAACTGTGTATCTGTGAAGTACAACGCATGTAAGATTTTTATTAACACAGGAGATTCCAGTCTGCTTCTATACAATCATTTTTTCTAAAGTACATTACCCCATAGTCCAGACTTTCTCCTTATTTACAAAATGCCAGGGCAGTGAATTATGGTTGATTACATTATTCAGCTATCAGTTTGTTTTATTCCTTCAGAGGATGTGGGGGGGGGTAAAACTCCAGAAAAGTCCATTGTAAAGCAGCAGTGCTCCTGCTGCATTTGATCAAACTTGGGCTGCTTCTCACTGCACTCCCACAAAACACCCTGTGATACCTTGAAGAACAAGGAAAAAGAGGAATTGGCTTTTAGCCTGAGATAAGCAAGTTACTACAGAGTTGCATTTTCTTTCTCTGTCTCTTTGTGCTGAAATCTGCACTTATGGGTATGGAGTCATTTAGCTTGAGCCTTCTTTCCCCAGAAAAAGCTACAACTTTTTTTCCCCTTGAATTGCTCTCTATTTTCAATTTCAAACTGTTTCCAAGAATCCAGGTTTTTTTCCCCTTCCATCTAGGATACAACTATGTACTTCTGCTGCAATCATCATTTGCATTGCACATCATTTTTCACCACTCTGCTCTTGTCTCTGTGTCGTGTCCAACATAAGCCATAGCTTTTCTATTCAGGCCTAACTATCATTCCTCCTAGCACTTAAAGCTCGACTTCCACCTCCAGTAACCACCTGGAACCAGAAGTGCCAGATGCTTTCAACCCTAACGTTTTATATCCTTGAGCAAGTACATTTGTGCTCTCTCCTGCTAGTGCAGGTGCTTGTGAGCAATCCCAGTGCTCTCCTCCAGCACTTTAAGTGACCTCGTTGCTTTCTTTCAAATACCTGCTTATAATTCTCCTTAAAACTTCCTTAATACCCACCAGGCACTTGACAATTCCTGAGTTGCCATGGGTTGGGTCACCAATGGGCTGGCATCAGCTGTGATGCCAAGTGCTGGTTTCTTCTTGCTTTCAGACCCTTGCCCGTGTTCCCCTTGGTTTGCTTTCAGACCCAAAGGCTTGAAGGCTGATGCTGTTTCTGCAGTTGTCCACGCTATGGGCTGTTACGTGTGACCAGCAGGATGGCGTGCAAAGGCAAGACCAGAAATTTGTTCCACAGCTATTGGAGAACATCCATCCCCTGCCTTGTTGTTACGTATCTTGCAAGTTTGTTTTCAGCTTATATTAAGAACGAGAAAAGGCAATGATACACCAGTGATATTATAAAATTCATTGAACAGGCACACAGCAGTTTAAAGTAGATGTGTGCCAAGATGCTATAGTGATGGAAGTGTTTTTTTCACTGCGTGACACAAGTGATAGTGTCATTCAGCTGTGTGTTTGGTACTTGTCCTCCAGCTACAGAGAGGAGATTTCCTCTGCCCTTGCGTGCTGAGTGTCCAGGATCCTCTCCTGCCAAGGTGGTGATGCTCTGGGTCTCTTCCCAGCCTTGCAAATTAATGTGGTCTTTGTCTATTCTCTTAATAAACTTATGTTTTATTTCTTTTATATTGGATGCAATTATAAAATATACAGAGTATAGGTCTATAAACTGAAATCTGTAGTGAAAAGTGTTAACTATTGTTAAAAGTCTCGATTTTGGCTGATGTCAAACACAAAGACAACCTCAACAAAAAAATTCCAGTTATTTTGTAAGTTAGTTACTCATTTATCTCTCTTTCTTGTACTAGTTGTCAGTGCAGTAGGAACATACTTTCATTACATATTCAAGAACTATGGGAGGAAAAAAAGGCCTCTCCTTACCCCAGATTTCAGAAGGGTCTGAAGAGATCGGTATGTGCTATTTTAAAATAAATTATAATAAAAGATCTCTAACAAAAAGAACTTATCTCAGTCGTGTTCTTCACAGAAGTGTTAGGCTTTTTCAAAGGACTTTTATACTTTTGCCATCTAAATGTTAGTCAAACTCTTTAATTATTAAACACGGATGGCTAGGAAAAATATATTAATTATGCATCTCCTAAGCCACAGGAAAAAAAAGCTATTTTAGCAGAGTACAAAATGATTTACTATGCATAAAATTTAACATTTAATAATACCACCAAGAACATTTATTTTAAATGTTTCCGTGTTCCAGTCCTGTCTAATTAATATTTAAGTGTCCGTGCACTAGTTATGCTCCTTTGATTCTTACTCAGTGCAACTGAAGTTTTTTGTTTAGCAGACCTTGGCTGAAGCTTCAACAAACCATACAGCAGAGTAAACAAGCTGACTGGGGTAGATTTGAGGGTCCTGAGATACCTCAGAAGTAAGGTTCACGAGGAATGGTTGTTAGAAATGATTTGTTACAGGCAAACTGAGTTGCTGTGTATCACCAAAAAAAGAAAGAATATGCAAAAGAGGGTTTGGAAGGTTATTACGTGGGTGAAAGAAAGAAGGTTGCATCCCTCAGACCTGCATTTTCATGCAGTGCTAGAGAAACAATGAAGATTGTTTGGGGTTGACTAGCATTTAAAAGTGTGTGCTGGAGCAAGTTTTCTGATGCTGTCTTGAATTATAGTTCCTGAAAGACATGCTGCACTTGACAGTGTATTAGGCTGTTGACAGGCAAAGCTGAATGGGAAGCCTTTAAGCTGAGCACCTGTTATCTGTTAAAGTGCAGACATACTGGTTCTCAGCCAGGCAATGTATAGGCAAAATGTAGATTGAGCTAGATGACATGTTCTCATAGTCTCATCTATGAGTCTTGTCCTTACCAAAATAAGACTGGTGTAGCTTTGGGTGAAAAGATATTTCAAGTGCAAACCAATGACATCTGAATAGAACAGAAGTCCTGCCAAGGGTTGTCTGCTGCTCTAGTAGTTAATTTACCTTCCTCCTCCCTCGGTGGCATGAAGATGCTGGGGTATTCTTTCATCGATAGACACTGATGTCGGGTAACAATACCATCAAGGAGCCTAAGCATCCCAAAGCAATGTTAAAATCTTGGAAACACCTATTTTATTTTTTCTGAAACTGCTGCACAACATTTCTCTTCCCTTCTCTGTTTCTTCACTGTTTATCTTTTCCTCCCCTGCAGCCACCTTGGAAGCGTGGGAAGAGTCCTAGATGCCTCACCAATTTGTTTGTTACCTTCCTTCAGGTGAAGCTTTTGATTAAATAATCCACACATGCTAGATGGGGTGTATTCTCCTCTGAGGCATCACCTTTATGAGAAATATTGACTGGGTAGAGGAATATGGATAAAAGTTGCTTCTGTGATAGCTGCAGAAAGGGAAACTCACATAGCTGAACTTCCAAAGGCAATGCCTGTCAGCCTCGCAGACAACAACTTGCTAAATTGTCTAATAAATAAGTAAATAGCCTGATTTAATTGCATGGAATTGAAGTGAGAGTTGTGTAAAGGGTGTGAGGTCTGAGAATCCCCTGTAAGGAGGGCTGTGCTTAATGGTGACAGCCACGAGAGTAGACTTCCCCTGTATTAGGCCAGTATTGAAGGATTGTCTGGAGGGGAGAAGTATAAGAGCACTGGCTAAAGGGTGTGGGGTCTCAGCTTAGATGAGCTGTAGCTCTTACGCTGCTGTTAAAGCAGAAGACTGGTCTCTACTGGCAGGTAGTGTCCCACACCAGGGCTTCATACTGTGTGTATGTCAGTGCGACCTCTTTGTGACATGCCGTTCTCGAAACAACTCTTAGATTATTTTGCAAAGACCCATACCCTGACATCGTGGGAACTTAAATGTGAGAGATAAGACATGGCAAGTTATTTTCTTGTAAGGGCAGTGTTGGATCTTGCTGTGTTTTATTTGTAACCTGTTTTTTAGTCTTGGAGGTAGAAGATTGATTTTGTTTCCTTAATAAAGTCAATTTAGTTTTTAATGCTTAGATTCTGCTGAAGGTGGTCCCAAGGGAAGCTGACAACTTTGGAGTGTTTCTTTCTTTAAAGAAAACCATTCCAAATGCAGTGATAAGAGCACAGTCCTTGGAAGAATTCTTCTGTGAAGTGTGTAATGGGCTGGAAAGCGTCTTCTGCCAAGCTGCAAGGCCAGTATAGGAACTAGCAGTGCTGGATTGTCCCACTGGCCCAGAAGGAGCAGGACACAGGTACCCACTCCTCTCCTCCTCAGAGACACCCGGCAGCTTGAGGCAGTTTTCAAGGCACTCTGCAATGAGCCTTTGGCTCCAGGATCAGCAGTGAGAATGGTTCCTCATCTTGTGAAAAACCAGCAGCGAGGCTGAGGCTGCTCTGTGGAAGAGATCACAGATCACTTTTCAATTTTTTTTAAACAAGTATACAAATATTAATATTCTCATGATCAGAGGAGGAAAACCACTAAAATACTGATTAAGGGGATACACCATCCCATCTTTTTCTTTTTTGTCCCCCTGCTGTACTAATGAGCTGTTATCGTTACAGTCTTTGGCATTACAAAGAGGTGGTGTGGAGTCAGGGCTAAAAGGGGCACAGAGCTGGGAAGGAGCTGAGAGGGGGTCCTTGGGAAAAGACACGAATGCTGTTGCGAAGGAGCCATCTGAACAGGCTGTCTGCTTTGTAGATCCAACAGCAGCTCAGAGTCAGTTCTGGACTTGCTGGGGGTTAGTGAGTTTGTGTTAGACACGGCCATGCCCTTGAGGCAACAGATAGCAATTCTGAGCTTGATTTCACTTTTTTTTTCTGCTGGTCTTTGAGATGTCAGTGACAAGAAATGCTGTGCCTCTGTGCGCTGGTGGGGAAAGAAAGAATTATAAGGAAGACAGCTCTTCTGCTTGAAGTCTCTGCTCTTTCACTTCATTTCTAAATCCAGTATTATTCTAATGCTTTGGAGTGCATTGCAAGAAAAGTAGAGTTGAGCCACTGATAAGGTTTTATCTCCAGGTAAACATTTCCTTTCACTGTAAGAAAACTAGACTTTAGGTACCTGTGAAGAAATTGTTTCATTTTCCTCTCTGCAGATTTGATGGGTTTTTGGTAAGAAAGTGGTGGTGATGAGGGAGTTGAGGAAAAGGGAGCAAAGAGACAGCATCTACCTATCTGCAGATACAAAATGTATTTAGATTCAATGAAAGCAGTGAGCAAAGGGATGGGACTTGAGCAAGTGGAAAGCCTTGATGGTTTTGACAAGCCTTTTCTTAATTCTCTTGAGCTAATTGTGTCACTTGACAAGCTGGCATCAGGGTACGGTGAAATTCTGACAGGCTAATTCGAGCTTGTGGTTCCAATGAAACATCCGTACGGCACTCATTATATTTAGTGACAATCAGTGTCATTTTCAGCTTAAATGCAGACAGCTCAATACGTGTATTCAGCTGCCTATCTGCAAAGGGAGCGAGCAACCCAGTGATGAAGGTGAAGCAAAAGGTTTAGGTCAGGGGGTCTATTTGTACTCTTGATAATGCTTGGGGTCTGGAAAGGGGGTGGGAGGTTGGCTATTAAGCTGGTCGAGGTGAGGATGGGAGAGGGGGAGACAAGGAGGGTGGGTGTTTGCCATGAACTGCCATTTGATGTGGCAAACTGAGAGAAATTTTCATTTCTGCAATCATTGAGCTAGGGATTGAAAGGACTGGTGACGAAACTATCGCTGCTTAGCACAGGCTGCATCCTGGACACTGAGGAAGCACAAAACCGCTCATCATTACATTATCTTAACCACCTGTTGGGAAGGGTATTGGGGAAGGCAGCCAGCACTGGGGGGAGATGGCAGTCTCAACCACGAGCTGCCCTTCAAAACTGAGGAAGTTGGACTGCGTGCAGGCTGTCATTCTGGAACAAATAGTCATTAGTATTCCAATTTTGCTGTTAGAAAGCTAAGTGATAAATACCTTAAAAAAAAGCCTTAATTTTTTTGTGCTACTCATTTGCATTTGCTTAATGTGACCTTTGTACACATGCTCCAGCAAATTTGATATGGGCCCAAAAATTACCAGATAAATGTCTCAAGAGGGTACAGGGAAGAAGGAGTGTGATTTTTTTTTTTTTTTTTTTTTCAGTGTTGGTTCATGTTGTTAAATGTTTATAAGTTCCTATAACTTGGGGTTAGGACCTGATCCTCTGTTTTGTTACAGCATCTCTGGTTAATGCCATAATGTTAGCACTGTTGTGCTATAAATATAGTGAGATGAAGAATCCATGACATCTCTCTCTCTCTCTCTTCCAATTTTTAAATTCTCTGTGAGCAGAAATGGTATTTTTCTCTTGGAGCAGATGCAGCTATTCAGTGTGACTGCAAAATACCTGAAGTATGTACTGTCTAAATCCTTATTGCACCAAAGAAATAAAGCACGTTTGTAATGCTGTAACACAAGAATAATTTTTTCTTTTTTTTCATGGTTGAGGAGTATGTGCAAAGCAGAGGCACCTTGTGCAGAGTTTGTCATCCTTGACCGTTGCTGAGTTTGTTATGGTTAATACTCTGATATAGTTCTAGAAACAAGAGTTGGAGATGTTCAAGACCTGTCTGTGTGTTGTACGTTCAGGAGGGCTCTACCTTTTTTCTGATCAGCAGAGGCTCAACACATGGCTAACAAGGATGCCAGAAGTATGCATTTAGCTATATTATGGTGAATTCATGTAGCATGGCAACCTCTGGGTTTAACTTCCAGTCTGCTCTTAGTCCTGGCTTGGCAATTCATAAAGTTCACTTGTCACATTGCAGGGAGGGGAAGAGAAACTTGCATTGAAAGCTTGCAGATGGATTTCACTGAAGCTACTTGGATCCAGCATCTGGCTTTGAACTGCTCTTACTACCAATGGTAGCATTTATATTTTAACTTTGTTTTCCAAAAGCCATTCCCCTGAAGAGTGTCAGTTTAATAGAAGATGAGGAAGGTGTAACTGGTATCTTATCTGAGGAATTTGATAATTTTCTGTAGGCTTTACTCAGTTAAAGTATTAACACATTTCCTCAAGATGTATCTCCCTCTTGCATCAACACAGCCTTGCGTTTCTCTACAAGGTTATGTTGATTATGTGCTGATGTGATGATGTTGTCATTCAAAATGAAGATCAACATTTTAATGCTAATGCACTGATTTCAACTTTGGAAATAAACCTGTGCTTAGCTCCATCAAGGCAACTTTGTGTGACATATGTCACAGTTTGGAATTGATCCAACTAGAGGTTATGTTGTAAACACCTTGTTTCTCCTCCAGTGTTCAGAGGTTGAGATGTCATTTATTCCAATCAGGATGTACTTTGACAAGCCAGCTGAATGGGATGCAGCTGCTGTTGTTAAATATTTCCACCTCCCTTTTGCTTTTCAGGTTTTTCCAGATGTCATCATCTTAAGAGCTCTCCATGCTGGCATTGCAGGCAGCAATGCCAAGGGTTGGGAGGAAGTGTGAGTGGGATGAGCTGGAAGGAAAAGCAGCCCATTATGCTTATTATAGAAAGAGCAGGACAAAGGGTTTTGATTGGAAAAGCCTTCTCCACTGATGAATAACTAATTAATTCAGATACTAAATCTGACACATTGTGCATTTGATGAATGCTCTGAAATTTCTATAAGTGGAAAGACACTTCATAATAGCATGACTGGCAAACAGTGAAGCAATAAGCCTTTTAAAACCAGAAATTCTACCTGAGCTGAAATTATGTTGTTTTTGCTTTGGCATACAAAAACTTTGAACGCCAATGTAATTCCCTCTGCTCCACCAACCTAGCAGATGATGAGAATTGCAGTAGACTTCAGACATCAATAAAGATGCCTGTCTCCTACACCAGTCCTCCTAAGCCAGACGATTTTTTGCTGGATAACTTCTTAGGGAAGTTTTAGTACAGTTTGTCATTGTCCTTTTGCAGTGCTGCCAGCAGTGCAGTTACTCCACAAGGTCTTTTGAACATGTATTGGTGTGAAATAGTGTATGAAGCTGTCTGCATTTTCTGAAACTGAGTTGTTGCCTCTCAAAGACTGAAAAAGGAACAGTAAAGCTTATCTGGATTTTTTTTTTATCCACAAGTGTCACACAAACTTACTACCCCATCCTTAGCAGAGCCCATATGCTTAAGGTCTGTGCTGTGGATTATCTGACTATCTAGTTGACTTCAGCAGAGCTCTGACTTCCTCGCTCATTTAAAATGACACCAGAAATGATTTCTCAACCATTTGTTTTCCCTTACAATGGCTAGTTCGGTTTATGGTCTCTCTATAATTTTTTTCTGCAGTCAATATTTTTACTAAAACATTGAAGTAAATTGGGAGAAAGAGAGGCAGAGTTATACCTTTGTTAAAGTGGAGCAAGTGAAATTAGAGCTGGGTCTTGGGTTTTATTGACTTTTGCAGCCTTTGTTGCTCTGATTGCTAGGGCTAGGAAATAAACTTCAGTCTCTGAACTGTGATCCATGTATCGGCCATCTTTACAGTGAGAATAATTCTTTTGCTTTTATTTCCATGCTCTTTAATTGAACGGAAAAGTAAAGATCACCAACGGGGAAAGAATACTTTTCCTCTTAGAGATCAAGTTGCAAGGAAGAAACACACAGTCTGTAGGGAAAGATTATATTTAGGGGACTTGCAAGACATCCCTAGGGTCCCATGATGTCTGTGAGCAGACCTGGGGGTAGATGAGATTAAATTTACAAGTTTCTCTATGAATGCTCTATTTATGCAGAAGGTCTTCCCTGCACCAACAAATAATGTGTATAGTGCTTTGGAGCTTGCTTTGAAAAAATCTTCCGCTGATAGCTCTTGGGCATTCATGGTTTCTACAGTAAAGGACAGTAGTAGAGAGACTAACCTCTCTTTTAGTGTTAATAAAAGTGTTGGATTTTAAAAGTTTGTCTAGAAACTTGCTGATTAGACATAGCATAGCGCACTGCATGGCAAGTTCCTCAGGCTACCTATTGTAGCTATTAATGTTTAAAAGAGTATGTAATTGTGCCCATTTGGATAAGGGTCAACTGCCAATTAATGTGACTTGTAATGGTAGCTTCTGTGATTCACACTCTGGTTTGCTAAAGAGATGATTTGGGCTATTTGTTCATTTCACACGAGTGGAAAATAGTGAATTGACAGTAACTTCCCAGCTTTGGGTAACCTTCAGGCTCTATTCAGACAAAGCAGAAGACCTGTAATCCACTACCAGTTCCTTGGGCCATCTATTCCACTTCTAAAATGTGTCAGCAACATCACCTGGTGGAAACCACGTCATCTTTCAAGCCTTCCAATGTTTGTTAGTTTATTGAGAAATGGCCTACCTGCTTCTGGTTTGTGTGGTGGTATTTGTTGTATATTTGGGGTTTGTTATTTTTTTTCTTTCTTTCTTCCTCCAGCCCTTATTTCCTTTCATATAAGGAAATCAGGAAATAATGAGAAAATAAGTTAATTCATATGCTTTTTACCATCCACTGATTCTGTTCTCCAAACCTGGATGAATTATGCAAGTGACAAGTTGTGGCAAAGTTTATAGGTGCAGAAAACGTTGTCGGAATCTAGCTGCCCACGTCACAAAGTGAACTTGTCCTGAAAGCTGTCTCTTCCTTACACTTAAAATCCATACTGTTGCCTTTACAAATCCAACGTGTTGGTGTTATGAACCGATAAGCAAAACCAGCAGCAGAGTTGTCAATGTTCGCATTCACACATCACCTGTGTATAAGACTTTATTTTTTGGATGCTGTCTCTACAGAGAAAACGGCAAGGGCCACAGTTGTTTACAGCTTCCCTCAGATCTCTCATCAGGGTAACTGGCTTCTGTTTTACCACAGTCTGTCTTGATTTCTCCCTTCGTAGTGCCCAGTCCTGAAAAATGAAGGGTCTACCTGTGTTAGGTTTGCAGAGTGGTGTAAACTGGGATGAAAACTTCATCATATGGTTCATTTCAAGACCTCTCTGCTTTGAATCTGGGGAGCAAAATAAGAGTATGTTTTGAGAAAATGCCTTTTTTATTATTATTATTGCAGTAATTTAGACAATTTTAAAGGAAACTTTCAGGTTGTTTTGGAGTCACTTGGGAAATAGATAGACAGTGGGCATTACTGTCCAGGAAAGGAAATCTGAATTATTTTAAGCATGGAAAAAAACAAGGGTTGTGGGTTTTTTTCCCCATCTGAAGTTCAATATGCAATTCAAAAAATATTATATATTTGTCACAGAATTCATCTCATTAGTATAATTCTATGACAACCATATCAGACATTTTCAAACTAGGCCACTAAACATGCACAAATCAGCCAGGATAAGTGACACTTGTGCTGTAAACACACTATGAAAATTATATTCTGAAGGATTAGTTTCTGAGTTCATAGGCGATTGCACATGGCATGTAGGACTTGTTTTTAGTACTTTCTGCTGAGTTAATTTGGCCAGAGAGTCTTACTGGACCCTCCTGACCCCTCACGCAGGGAGGAGCCAAGGTGGAAGTGCTCATTGCTGTGCTTTTTGCCTTGCTGCATTAAGTTTGCCCCAGACTTTTTTTTGGCATAAAGAGTAGTTTTTACTGACAGCCAACATAGATTTCACTTCTGAGTAAGATCTAGAAACTTTTGGCATCACCATTCATGCTCTGGAAGGGTGGAACCGATAGTGGCAAATACAGAATACCTTTCAGTGCAAAAAGTGAATACCCAGAGCAAAAGGTTCTTTCATTTCCTTCATGACAACTTCCCAGATTGTACAATTCAAATTTAAAAATAAATTAAAAAATTAAGTGTGGGACAACAATGATACCTGCTGAAAAGTGACTGTTTTTAGGTTGCTAAGCAGAAAGAGATTAGCTTTCCTTTAATAGCTTGTCAAGTAAAACCTTGATTTTAAAGTATTATCTGAATGATCAATGTTATTTTTGTCTCCTCCTTTTATAATGGCTAAGTTGTTTTACTAACTTTGTTCTTAATTCTTGCTGCCATGTGATAAACAGAGGTTGAGATATAAAGATTTATTTTTTTTACATGAAAAAAAATTTGGTTTTGATCAGCATTCTCCTAGAAATTTAAGAGTTTATCAGTGTTTCTTGAAACTATTTTAATTTTTTGGAAATTAGTCTGGGTTTTTTTAGATCAACTCACAGAACCTGTTCAGCACAATTGGTACTGGTGGCAAATAACCAGCTCCGTGCAAATGCGTTGGTCTCATCCTTCCATCCTGCCTGCCACACTGCAGTGGCCAGCGTGCCCTCGTGCATCAAAATGACGTTGATACAATCCCTGTTGAACTGGGTGGAACCAAGATAGAGATCTACAGCTGGTTAACAGTTAAGATCAGCTTTCCTTGTTGCTATCTGAAATACCATACCCAGGTAGAAAAAAAAAAATTGTGTATTGTTATGTGTGCAGATGTTACGTTTTTGCCCCAACATGTGCAAGATGATGAAGTGTTTACTCCTCTCTTTTAGGCACTCCAGCCTCTGGCATTTAGGCTCAGATAAAATAGATGTAAACATGTTTTCCAGAGCTAAATATAGGGGGGAAAGTTGGTATAACTTAGAGTATTTCTACTGCCTGAGTTGGAATTACAATACTTAAAACTTACTGGTATTTTGTCTGCTTTATTTCTCACACCCACTTCTGTTTCTTGTCTGTTTCTTCTGCTGCTTCTCTCCTACACTCTCATTGTTCAACCCTAAGCAATGCAATGACTAATTTTTTTCGTTCTGCATGAGAATTATTCTTCTCTTTAAGAAGGAAAACTGGTAGGATGGTGTTTCCATTACTGGTTATTCCTTTCACACACTAGCTTTTAATCAATGTTTTCCTCCTTAACTTTTTTTTTTCTTTGTGATTCTTCTTGCAGTGTGGCAATACCCTTTTGTGTATACTTTTGGAGTCAGGGTTACCACAAGCAGAGCTTCTACTGATGGCTTGCCATAGCAGAGTGGAAAAAGATTTTGGGTAAAAAAGTGAACATGGCAAGTTCAAACTTGTCCAGCCAAATCTAAACAACAGGACTGCAAATGGACTGGCATGCCATGTTATGCAACTGCTGTCAGAAAAATTGTGAAGGGAGTAAATTCAAGAGTTTACATGTGGAGGATTGCAAATGCACCCGGACTTTGTTTCAGAGTGCACCTTGCTGCGTGGAAAGGAATGGAATAGAAATGAGAGTAAATCTGTTCTTAGAATGCAAAACTTTAGGCGTGAGTAGGGAGGAAGAGTGCTGCTTGGCATTCAGAGCCAAATACAAGTATCAGGTATGATATTTATTTACAGATATGCCAGTTTTTATACTGCATTTGCCAGCACTGTTATCTGACAATAACACATTCCAAGCTCAAGTCTAAATATTTGCTGAAACAGTTCACAATTATTAAAACTTCTGCTGATGTTGCTGTGGCGTTGGGATTGTTCAAAGATTGTGTTGACACCTGTGGTTTTATTGCACTGCATGTATCCCTAGGAAATTTAAGCTAACAGTGCTGGATAGAGCAGAGCTAGCAAGATGGGCCGATGCCTTTGGTAAATGATACGAAAAGCACCATTTCACTGCTGGTTCTTGTCAATGGGGCTTCCCTCCTCCATGTTGTTTGTTACTTATTGACATACAGAGCCTTGTGAAGCTGCCAAACAACCTACACAGAGATTCCTGAGACCTTATAGTGGATTTTGACCTGATAACTGATGTCACTCAGTTCCGTGAAGATGCTCCTGAGTGGTTCTAAAAGGCGAAGTAGAATCTTGTTGAGCCACCAGTTGTAGATTTGCATGAATAGAGGTTTTAATGTGACGATTCAGAGCGGCTCCACTGAAGCGATTTACTGCTTTGTGTTAATCTGTCTGGGAGCCGTTTGTGGCATTAATAATGTTGCAGGTTGGCCCAGTATTGTGTTCAGTGTTGCAGTGGACTCCCGTGATAAATGAATCATTGGGCTCTATGAAAAATTGTCTATTTCCAAAATATACAGTAATGTTCACTGCTTACGAAGAGTCCATTATGTGCTCCAAGGCAGTTTGTTATCAAAGCAGGCATAGTACAGCTTCATGTTATGGATTCTTTTTTGCCTCCTTATTGTCTCTTTCTGGTATTCATAGCTGTCGAGCTGCTTGTGATTAACACAATATACCTGCTTGTGCATGCCTACTGGTAGTCTACATTAATCCTCTAGGAAGTGAGCGTGACTTTCATAATTTGTTAAAGCTGCTCAGGCTTTTATACCTTTTTGCTGAGAAAGAAGCGCCTGGAACAGAAGTTGTACAGATGGAGCAAGACTGACTGGACTCTCTGATCCTGGGGAGTGACTCACATCTGCAGAGGAACTGAGGGATAATCATGCTTGTTGGTTTTGATTTCTGCTGTCATGTTTCTCTGCATATCCTTATTCTGTCTCAGCTAGAAGTAGAAATGACACAATGTGATGAGATCGCAGCTTCAAGTGGCTGGCCTGGCTAAGCTTTGATTGGCACAGGACATATTCAGATGCAACACATCCATTTGAATACCTCCTGTTCCCAGATTTCTTTGTTTTGGGGAAGAGACTTTGAGTAAAAGCAGACCAGTCCAAGCCTCATCAGCCCTATTTTCTATTTGCTGGACACTTGTTGCACCTACCTTGATCTCTGGTTTGGTGTATTGCTGTAGTCTTACTGTGGGTCTAGACTTTGGTGCTGACTCTCTGTGGCTTCACAGCCTAGCTTATGGATGAAGGTCTTGTCTGAGGGTTCAAGGAGACCTCATCTCTGCTTTCATTCGAGCAGCTGCAGCTACATGGGGCTCCTGTACTGCTTGATGTTTTGGTGGATACTGGGCATCGACCCTGTCTTCTTGGGTCACCTGATGGGGGCAGAAGGGAAGTCTTCTCTGAGACTCTGGCTCGTTTTCCTGTGTAGAGTAGCTCAGGTTCATGGAGTCACTTGTCCACATTGTTCTCTGCATTGCTGTTCCTGTTCAGGCCCTGTAATCTTGCTTCAGACAAGTAACTCTTGCACCCCATAGAGTTTTCTCTTTTTTCCCAGAAGACCTCATCTCAGGGAGTTCCTGCTGTTTCTGAACTTAATTTCTGTTTCCTTGTTCCTCTACCAGACAGAGCTTCATAGTATAAACTGTCAGTGCAAGTATTATACCATCTGTAAGGGGTTTCATGCCCTCTCGCCCTCCCCAAACTAACTTTCAGAATAACTTTAGTGCTGCTGCAGGGGAACCCTTGGTCTAATGGTTAACATAGAGTGAAGCATTTGTAGGGAAGGCTTTCATACCTCCAAATGCTTTAAGGCTATTTCAAGGGCCATATGTAGGAGACATCTGGAAAAACATTGATATGTGTTCTATCGTGTTCACGTTAAAGCAAAAATAACTGCTGAACTCGGTGCAGTTACTGCATATTCACAATTTCATTTAATAAAGAACATTTCTGTTGTTCACCTTTTTGAGGTTGTCTCTAAAATGGTTGTTTTGATCTTCATTCTTTAAAGGATGTTTAGGTTTGTATGTATCCCGTGAAATTAGTGCTCTTGAGGCCAAGGGGCCTTTGAAAAGGCTGGCCCTGACAGGTTAGTTGGATTACCTTCTCACATTTTTGCTTGCTTTCTGCCTTTTTTCAAAATCAAATGTAACATTTTTGAATTGAATGAAGTAGGTAGTTGATTATTCCAATTATTTAGTTAGTGGCCACCACAAAAAGCTGTCCTCCTCAAGAAAAGATTTTTAAATACAAATATATTTTAAAAAAACCCCTCTCAGTCCCCCAAAAAACAAGAAAGGTGACTAGATCTATATAGTATTTTGCCAGTCAAAGTATAGGGTTATCCATAATTACATTACTCTTAAACTTTATCTCTATGCCCTACCTGTGAAAGCTTAGTAGCAGCTTTCCTGTAGAGTTTTCCATTTACTAGTCAGTAGTAGACTTGTACAATTTTATAATAATCAACATTGTCTTGAACCTTCTTTAAAGAGAGATGGTTTGTAACAAATTCACTTTATATTCTGCTTTGGGTTTCAGTAGAAATAAATTTAAGAGTTGTGATTAAAGGCCATGTTCAGCATTGCATTCAAGAGACATCAATAGGCTTGACAATGGAAGAGACAAGAGATTGAGGATCCCCTTATTAACTCTGCCTCTTCACAGCCCACATTAAAAACCCACCCGGGAAATCCTGGGGGCTTTTCCCTTTCCTGCAAGAAGCTCACCAAACTGCTTGGAAGGAGGCGGCTGTGGAGCAGGGCTGCGGCTCTGCCATGGGGTGTATAGATATTCATGAGATGTGAGAAATACAAGCTGCTCTCTGTAGAGGGCCTTCTGTGCAGTGTTGGAGAAAGAACAGAATCCTTAAAGTAAGGCTTGTAGGTTGGGATTGGGAAGGCCTAATTTCTAGTTTGTAGCTCAGAATTGTTTCTGTAATTTCCATGCAAATAAATCACAGGATACTGAAGAGGAAGGATGCTTGAAGGGGGAACTAGGCGAGTGGTAACAGCCTCTCACTTTACCAATTGGCCAGACAACCTGCCTTTATTGGAGATAAATTTTGGAGGTTGACTGTGGTCTTTTGATCCCAAACATCTGGGAAAAGCTGTTATATAAATGACAGGCTGTGGCAGTGTCCTTTTCTTTTTCTTCCAGTACCTGTGGCTTAAAAAGTTTGTTCTGTTTTGCTTTTGATTTGTTCTGGAGACTTGTAGGTGTCTGAAGAAAAGGATTCATCCAGTCCTGATTTCAGTACCTAAACTCTAGGAAGTGATCAAGAGCTCAGACACACCAATTTCCTGCTGGTTTGCTGCAAAGGGAACAAGCTCATTCATTCGTTTGCCTTGGTCTTCTGAACTCACATATCAGCATAGGTTGGGTGCTGATTGCAACTTCCTGCTTTTGCTCCAGAAACCCCATGTTCTCCCAAAAGCAGGAATTTCAGTACCTTGCCTCCAGGTGCCTGCTGCATCTCTGTCTCCAGTAATATTCTCTAGTGCTGGAGAACTACTTCTGTGCATACACAGAGGTTTGGAAGGTGTTCTGCTCCATATTGAGAACCTGCAGTTCCTTGGTGTTACTAAGCAAGATTTAGAAGGCTGTTAGCATGGTGTGAGCACAGATGTTGGTTGTAGCCAAACTGAATCCACCTTTGCAGAGCAGGTGTGTACATTACAGAAATGTGAAATGAAAAAAGTAATTAGTGAGCTTTTTGGTAGCATGGTGAGTTTACTCTTGAACCTTGAGTATCTCGTTTGTATGCTTAGTTGCTAATGAAACTGAGTTAGTCCCAAGTTCATTTGTAGTTCACCTCTCTAGAAAGGGTTTTGCCTCTCATTTATAAGACTTCTTGGATTGCTCTACAGCTGAGTGAATTCATGTTGATGTTTCATTACCAACTGAATAGCATAAACTGTGAATGTGAGGTAGAAATGTTGTTGTTTTAAATTCCATTAAGCTCCTTGGCTTAAAAATCCTAGCCCTTAAAATCAGATGTTCTGTATGGAAATATACCGTACTACATCTGCTTAAATCTGTGTAGGCAGCCACAGAGGTGGCAAGTGGAAGATGTACTGACATAATCATTGAAGTGTGGAGGAAGAAGGGTATTCAGCTGAAATAATGTTTCATTCTTCCAGGTTTGTTACATTAGGACTCAAATGAATAGCGCTTCACAATCAAATGCTTTGCAGACAACATTTGCTCAAAACACCACTTCACCATCTAATGACTGGTTGTTCAGTGCTTTGTATGTCTGGAATTTTCTTTCTCCTATTTTGAGAATAGCATTACGGTGTTCAAACAATTTGCTTTTATCAGTGTTACAGTACCCTCAGTCCAAACAACTGTAATTGAAGATTCTTTTCTGATATCACCCACCAACTATAGAAAAAACAAAAATATTTTGATTGCATGCTTAGATGGAGCAAGTGAAAAAGGTAATGCTCCAATATGCCTTTGTCGAGACAAAAGACTCTCTTTATTTCTCTTAGAAATGTCATTTTGAATTGCTTTGTGCAATTATCAGTTTGTATGTTTTTAAAGCTGCTCTTCCAGGCTTTGCAGCCTTTTACCTTTTTGTAAAAGCTACAGCAAGTCTTGCAAGTGTGAAGAGAATTAAATGTAAAGAATAAGCGACATGTTTGTGAGAGAGCTACTGCAGTTCTGTCTGTAGGTTAGTAAAGGCAGTTAAGATAAGCTTGAGGAGCACAACGAATGTATGAAAGAATAATGTTTTAATGTCTTTGAGTAGAAAGTTGTTAATCTCAGCATTAATTAACTTTCAGTGCTGACTACTGCATGATACTTTGAGAAATATAGCGGTATTGTTGGTTCCTCTTTCTGTGAGTGTTTGGTGTGGACCAAAATGTTTTTATTCCATGAATGTTAACCTTGTATCTCTGCATTTGTCTCAGTTTTCTTCCATACTGCTGCCTTTATTTGTTATATCCCTTATATTCAGCAGCACTGCAGCTAGTGTTTAAATGTGCAGAACATCCATACTATGGAGGAATGTTTAGATCCACTGATTCTAGTGATTTACATTGAAAGTTATGCTTGTTTTTTGCTTAAAGTTATGCTGAGACAAATGTTTTGTGAGCTAAAAAGAGTAACT